>JAOTON010000795.1:42500-134679 GCA_034440635.1 Lepas anatifera | reverse complement strand
TGATTTTATCGAGTTGAAACTGATATCACATAATGGGGCCACCGAGTTCTCTGAAGCATATTCTGGTATTTATGATGTCGATAACCTAAGGTCAGGTACAGGCCATGAGTTCTCAATTGGAGATTACATGGGAAAAGGTTTTAACTAAATAACTTTGTGAGGGATGGTGATGGGGGCGTTTTTTACAATTTGTATTAGATTCGCCTTGTCTTTGAATTCTAATGATAGTGCCATTTTACATAATTTGACTTACCTGAGGGCCAGGTCCGGTCGACTCCTTGATTTCACCTATCAAGTTCATATTATAGATCATTCGACTCGGCCTGCTGTTAAATTCCTTATAGTTAAAGTCTAGAACTGCTCTATATTTACTTGTTCAGGTGTAATAACCGGAAACCTTCATTTACATGGCCTCTCCCTGCGGCGGAATTTGTTTACCTCTAGTGACCATAAGCGTGACCTGACAAAAAGGGTGGAAATATTTTCGATGAAGGATGGATGGGCTACCTAACGCCGCTTCCGTTTTTCGCTACCTAGCGTGATTCTCGAAGGATCTTAAGGGCGGGTACATACCCCCCTCCATCAAAGCCAGAAGGTGAAATATCAGACCCCCAAGGGGCAAAAAATTATTCAGTAATACGTCGGCTTTGAAAATTTCAAACCATAGATGTTCACCAGCCCAGGCTGAAAAATGTAGCACGTTTTGCGTTAGTTAGATACCAATAGATATCTTAGAAGCACCCCAGTTATTTGAAAAACATTGCGAGCTCAAATTAGAGGTGCCAATTTTGGAAATTTGTTTCGTTATTGGCCTAGAGGTAAGATGCTCAGCTACGTTTCGGCACACCTGCCCACCTTGGTTTGTCACCACATTCGACTGCCAAAATGGTAGGTTTTTCGACCCCTGCAGACCCCGTCAAAGCACGTGTTAACCCTACTTCCGGCAGGGAAACAATATTGCCCCCCCTCAGGTTTTCCATGAATATCTCAGGAGCAGCTTGCGATGGGGCACAGGAAACTTCCTACCATTTCCTAAAACTAGTACAGGCCAGGTTTTCTAGGAGTATCAATATTATATATTTACCAGGGGCGGAGCTATGAAAGCAGGGTTTTGAGGAGGTTCTATCCACGAACCAGAGTATTGCCATATGCGATGGGTTCTTTGTAACAAAGGAAGACGTCTCTGCTGATCCTGATACCAGTTATATGGATTTTTATTATATCATTTTTATGTGAGATGACTAGTGCATTCACAATCGGTGTCACTATTTGTATTCATCAGGAGGCGGTTACAGCAGTTCAAAATGGGGGGTATGTTATCAAGAAGGACTAAACGTTAGTAAGTGAGAAGACTGCTTACAGCCGTGCCAGGGGGCAGAATACAATTGGGTGTATATGAAGAATTCAAAATGGTTGCAATCAGATTCTGGAGTTACCAGAGGCGTGTCCAGTCACTACACATTTTCAAAATGCATATTCCCAGCCAGTATCACCACCGCGACTCAATATCGTTGTATATTAAAAATGTGTTTTCCAATCACCCCCACCCGCCCCCACGACGAGAGTCCATGCCAGTCCGCCTATATAGCCACCCTCTTTCCCAAGGCTGCCATGGGAGGGTAAAGGTTATCAGAAATAAATTTCCAACTAGTCGAGGGACTAGCATGCTCATGCATACCACTCGCATATTATTTGGTATGTATTTTACCCCACTGTTTTACCTTACTGCATCCGCGCCCTAGTGAGTTTTTCACTTTTTTCATTTATTTATGTGTCAAAGATGCGAAACAGTATATCACGGCTTCTAATCCGCGTAATAAAGACTTTTGAGGTTGTAGATATTTCCCCTCATAGTCCTGGTCCTGGAACTGCCATTGAATTTCGAATTTTTGCCTAACTTAAGTATACTGCGACAATTTTGGGTCAATTATTTGTAAATCTGAACTAAAGGTTGCAGCTGAAAATCATTACAACAGAGACAAGGGTTATGGAAAATCAAAAAATACACAAAAATTATGTATTTTTGCACGACCTTCTCCTTAAAAATCAAAATTTGCGAAATTTTCTTTTTTTCAAAATGCAAAGTTTAGCGTCAGGGAATCTATGGCACTTTGAATTTTTCAAAATGGCGCCGGATTAGATTACGTGATCTTAGGGGGGCCGATATTGCCCCTAAAATAAAGAAGAGGGGGGTAATGCCAGGGAGCCTGACGGAAATAGGTTAAAGGATCCCAGACCAATCATTAGGGACCCACAGACCAACCCTCAGGAGACCCAGACCAACCCTCAGACCCATAGGCGTAGGAACCGGGGGGCCAGGGGGCCACTGGCCCCCACTTTTCTGTAGAGGCCCCCACAGAGAAAGAGTGGCTATTCACATGAAAATACCAGCAACTGTAACATAAAATAAGAAAACCAAACGGACCGTGTAGCTTACTCCGAAAGCCTCTTATAAAGCTGGCCTGGACTCCTGGTAGTCTGATCGGGGTTTTTATATGAGTCGACACAGGGGCCCCTGGGCTGTTCAGGGGCCCTGAATTAACCTCTGATGTCCTATGGAGCTAACCCGCAAGGGCTCCGTGAGGCTAATCTAAGGTCCCTCAAGCTGGTTTATGCCCCTCTGAACTGTTGCATGGTCCCTACAGCTGAACTGGGAGCCACCAGCCTGAATGGGCCCATGAGCTGATCAAAGACCTATACAAGGCGGTCAGGGGCCCCTGGGCTGAGCTGGGCCCCCAAAGCTAATCTAATGCACCCTGTGCTAAGCTGGGGCTCCTGAACTTATCTAGGGCTCACGCAGAAGTTATAGAGACCCTGAGCTGCCCACCAGGAGCTTGAAGTGGCTTCCTCCAGGCTGTTCTGAGACGCTACACTGAGCCGATCTGGGACCCCTGAAGCTGGGCCGGGCTCCTAAGCTGATCCTGGTCATCTGAGGTAATCTATGACCCACTGTGCAGAACTGCCCACCCCCCACCTCCCCACACGTTGGTGGGACTGGGACCCAGTAGAATACGGGCACGTTTGGCCTCTGCAGCTGCAGTGCCCTAAAACTCTAATAATCATCGGACCGGTAGAATGGCCAAGGAGAGTCCAAAGGGTTCGCGGACCTCCCCGCCCTTGGGAAAATCTGAAGGTAACGCCAGGATTATCTGATCGAGGGGCCCCCAGAGTCAGTCTCAGGGGCCCCCGAAAGTTAGTTCATAAGGGCCCCGAAGAGTCAGATGTCAGGGCCCTCCGACCCTCGAAAGAGGTGGCATTAGGGGGCTCCAGAGAGTTGGTCCTAGGGGCCCGAGAGGAGGTGTGGTCTCAGGGGCCCCCGAAGTTGGTTTCCGGGGCCACAAGGAGAGTTGTTCCCATGGGGACCCCCAGAAAGTCGGTCTCAGAGGGTCCGAGAGTCGAGTCTCAGCCTCCCACCCACAAGAGGATTAAGTGTCAGACCCCAAAAAGTCGGTTTCAGGGGAGCTCCTGAGGAGTTAGCGTCTCCAGGGGACCCCCAAGGGAAGTCGGTCTCAGGCGGCCTCCAAGAGTCGAGCTCAGGGAGGCCGACTTGCGCATATAGACTCAGGGAGGCTGAAGGTTAGTCTCAAGGCCAAGAAAGTCTATCTCAGGGCCCCCAGAAGTCGGTTTCAAGGGCCCCTGGGAGTCAGTCGCAGAGAGATCCCAAGAGAGTTGATCTCAGGGCCCCCGGGAAGTAAGTCTCAGGGCCCCGAGAGTCAAACTCAAGAAGCCCCGGCCCCTTTCGAGGAGTCGGTCACAAGGGGTCCCTCGAGAATCTTTCTCAGGGGGCCCCTGGGGAGAGTCGGTCTCAGGGGTCCCTGAGAACTAATCTCAGGATAAGAGTTATTATCCAGATACCCCACCAGTGTTGGTCTAAGGGAGGCCTTCTCTCAAGGACCCCGAAAGCTAATATCAGGCCAGGGGATTAGTGTCATGGAATTGCCACGCCAAGTGCTGAGGTCTCGAGGGAGAGGCCCATCATAGCTCTCAAGGGTGCCTCTCTCAGGAGACAATATTTACTTTCAGGGGCCCCGAGTGATCATCTGGAGTCGAGTTGAAGTATCAGTTGTGCAGCAGAGTGGAAGTGGTCTCAGGGGGCCGCGGAGAGGTGATCTTGGATGCCCTCGAGAATTGCCTCAGGTTGTTCCCCCCACCCGAGTTTTTGTCTAAGGGGCCCCAAGAATCAGCCTCGGGGAGCGCTCAAAGCTAGTCTCAGAGGCCCCTCCCCGAGGTCAGTCTCAGGGCATCCGAGAGCTAATTTTGGGGCTCTGAGAGTAATCCCAAGAAGTTCTCCCGAGTTTGATCTCACGGGCTCCAAGTTGGCCTTAGACCCTGAGGGCTAATCTGGGGCCTCCTAGAGCAGGTCCCAGAAGCACCAGTGCTCAGTCTCAGGGACACCCCTGAGTGTTAGTCTCAGGGGGCGCCCCCAGTGTTAGTCTCAGATTGCTATCGGGAGCCAGTCCCAGGGTCCCCGAAAGTCGGTCTTGGGGGACCCCAAGAGCTAACCTGGATGCCCCGAGACTCTATGTCTGGGGCCACCCGAGAGCAAATCTGGGGGTCCGGTAGGTAGTCTCAGAGGTGCTGCCGAGAATTTGTCTTAGGAGCTTCGCGCTATACTCAGGGGCCCCTCGGTTTTGGTCTAAGGGTCCCCGGTAATAAGGCCCAGGGGCCCCTGACAGCTAATCAGGGAGGGGCCGAAAATTAGCCTCATGAGTGCCGCTAAGCGTTGGTCTTCAGGAGGGCCGCAGGCTAAACTGGGAATCCTGAGCTTATCTGGGGCTCACTTATACGGCCCCTGAGCTGAGCTGGGGGCCATGAGCTTAAAGTGGCCTCCTTAAGCTGTTCTGAGACGCTATATAGGCTGACCTGGGGCCCCTTAGCTGAGACGGGCTCCTAAGCTGATCTGGTCATCTGAGCTAATCTGGGGCCCGCTGTGCTGAACTGGGGGACCCCGAGATGGTCTGGGATCCCTGAATACTTTAGAGTCACTGAGCTGGAACCGTTGAGTTATTCTGAGACTGTACATCAGCCGACTTGGGACCCTGAGCTTATCTAGACCCTAAAAGCTAATTTGGGCCCCTTACCTAATCTCAGGCGCCCTGTGATGAACTGAACAGCCCTTGAGCTGGTCTGGGGCACCTGCACTGTTATCAAGTCCGCTGAGCTGAACTAGGGGCGATGAGCTTGAATGGGCCTCTTGAGCTGCTTGAGCTCTACACCAGCCGACCTGGGGTCCCTGAGCTGAACTAGGCCGCCAAAGCTAGTTTTGGGTTCTAAATTAATATGAGGCCCCTCTGCTGAACTGAGCAGCCCCTGAGCTAGTCTGGCGCCCCATGCCCAATTATAGGACCTGCTGAGCTAAGCTGGGGGACATGAGCTTGAGCTGGTCCATAGAGCTGTTCCGATACCCTATATCAGCCAACCTTGGGCCCCTGAGCTGTGCTGGGCCCCACAGCTAATTCGAGCCCTAATCTAAGCTGAGGCCCTGTGCCTATATGAGGCCTCTGAGTTGGTCTGGAGCCCCTGCACAGTTCTAGCGTCCCTGAGCTGTGGGCCGATACCTTGAATGGCCCATTGAGCTGGTTTGATACCCTATATCAGCCGAACTGTGCCCCTGAGCTGAGCTTATCTCCCACAGCTAATATGTGGCCCCTGTGCTGAACTGGGGTCCCCAGCTGGTCTAGCCCCCCTTGAACTCTGCTAGAGTCACTGAGCTGGGATCCGTAGGCTCAAACGGGTCCCTTGAGCTATTCTGAGACCCTATATAAGCCAACCTGGGGGGCCCTGAGCTGAGCCGGGTCCTAAGCTAGCCCTGGCTTCCTGAGACAATCTGGGGCGCCCTGTTCGGAGCTTTTTAGGGCCCTGTGCTTATGTGGGGTCCCTTAATAATGTGGTCCCATGGGCCGGTCCCTTAGCCCATGAGCAGGTTTGGGGCCCCCAGAGCTGACCCCTGATTTGGTTCCTGAGCCATGGTTTGGGCACTGGGGGCCTCTATGATGACTTGGCGGCTTCTGAGCGGCATAGGCATAGGAAACTGGAGAGTGGCGGGCCAGGGGAGCCACTGGCCCTCCGCTGTTCTGTGGTGGACCGCTGCAACGCATATGCAAATATCAGCAACTGCAATATAAAACATGAAACCCGGGCGGGCACGACAGCTTGTCTGGGAAAGTTTGGTGTATGCCCTCTGCAAACCCTGGACCGAAAAGCGCTTCATGAAAAAGGCCAAGGCACCTACTACCCGAGTGCTCCCAGATGGACCCCGAAAACTGGACCCAATCAAACTCTGGCCCCAGACCGCTCCCAACACAGAGTGCTAATTCGGACACGCAACCCGCACCACAAGCCGAGCAGCGGCCGTCCTCAGTCATCAACGCGCGTGAAGAGCCGCCTAAAGGCCGTCTTTCACTACGAAGTGAAAAATATCACCACAGAGCTATTCGATGCGAGGGAACTGTTGGAAAAGACGTAACTAACACGTAATGTATGGAAATACCTAGTGTAGGCCGGTGTATATGCGTGTATTATCGACACCAAATGAACAGTTTTAAAAATGCTCATACTTATGGGCCCCTTGGGCTGGGGCCCCCTTGAGGTGGGCCCCCTCTGGAGTTGGCCCCCCACTTTTCAACCGGTTCCTACGCCCCCTGCTCAGACCACTCCAGAGCAGCCCTCAGGATTCATCTCAGAATGTCTCTGGATGTGCGATCCAAAAGTATAATTCAGTGGGCCCCCGACTTTGGCATGTTTGTTTTTTGTTGGATTGCAGACAGGCCTGTGTCGGGCCCCTTGCAATGATTGCACTCGTCTGGGCCTCATTCCGACGGGTCCCATTTGGGTCCCTCTGATCTTGATGTTCCACATCCATTCACAAACCTGGCTCAAAAATAGGTCCTCGATTTTGGTACCTTTAAGGTTGTGCCTTGAAGCGAAAAGAGGTGGGCTTGGCCACATTTCACCAACGGCAAGAGTGTCGGTACGAAATTCAGGCGCGAGGAAGAGATGGGCTCAGCGGTGGAAACCTATGTCCATTTTTTCGTTTCTTTTTTTTCTAAGCTAGGTAAGAAAACTTTACGCCTTTTCCCATTAAACAACATCTCATGCAATAGCAAAGGGGAATTTTCGTCCTGAATGTAAACACTTTCAACAATGCGACCGACCAGAAGTGCTCCCCGCGACACTTTTAGAGAGCGGCATCATATATTGTGGCCATTTGTGGCTGATCTATATTTATGCGGGCAAAATAACTCACGTAGACTTTGTGTGCCGCTCACCATCGATCGTGAAGACGGTGATGCTGCGAAGCTATGTGGGTGATGACAGTGAGCGCACCAATATGCCGAGTAGCAGGCAGCTGAGTACACCGGCCTGCTGCGGCCGCGGTTGTAAGGTACTCTTCTCATAACCTTCACGAACAATGGACTTTTTCTAGAAGAGGTTAGCTTCTGCCGTTTGCTCATCGGTCATGAAAGAATCGTGCGGTTTGCAGGCGCCGAGTAGCGTCGTGCCGAGAAATCCGCCTGCTCTCTTCGAGATCAGATTACTTCAGCTAAAACCGCTGGAAAGTACAGCTCGGTGGGTACGTGGCACGTCCTGATGAGTCTGCTCATAGCCAAATTTAATATAACAATATACTTTTGTTTTTTACCGGCATTCCGGCTTTTCCCGCGTTTGCTCAGCGCCCCAAACTAAAAAACAAAGAGCAATTCACACCATTTCACGTAGTCCACATCCATTCCTTACACAAAGTAAAACCAAAGGTGAAACATAAGCCGACTAAAACAGAAAGTAGTCGGAAGGGAAGCTATCGTCACGGAGCACAGGTACAGAAGTGAACAGAAGAAAAATGCTTCATGAAGCAGTGTTTTCAATGCATGGGAAATGTCGGCTCCAGCAGGCAGCAATACGGCTGGTCGAGAAATGATGGTGACGCATGGTTAGATAGTTACTTTCTAGAATCTTCCCTGATACACGGAATATCTAGTAGTAATCTTGCTTCGTGTTCCTTTACTGAACACCTGGAACCGGATTGAATGCACTCGGTCAAGGCTTCTGCATGCGTAATCTCGTGAACGATTCATAGTACAGTGCTCGAGTGTACACAGAAACTTGTCTGTCTATGCGGACTGCAGCTGCACGCCATGGTCGGCTTGTCAGCGCCCAAAAAATATACCTGTTTCCTAAGGTGATTATTTACCTGAGGACCCCGAGACTTTTAAGCTTCCACTACATGAGATATTCTGACACCCAGCCGCCTAGGGAGGGAGGAGTCTCTGACACGCAACAAACTCGGACAAGCGCTTGAACTGCACTTTAAGATCAAAATCTGGTACAAACCTAATAATTTGTATGCGTTGGGAAGTTATTTTATTAGACTGCACAAGCCTTTGGCTATTTGGGGAGACATTCATTATTTAGGGCTGGAAATTCGTCATCGTGGGGAATTCAAGAGATGTTCTGGCCTCCGGTTACGATTTAACACCCCGCGGCGGCGGGTCGGCCTCCTTTGCTCTGATCCACGCTGCACGTGCTAGTTCAGCCGGAGGCTGCAGCTGAAAAAAAAACGTTTGTCGTAACCTCATTATACCCTGCAGCAACACAGCAGAGAAACGGACTCACAAATACTGCAGACCATGGTATGTTATTTCTGTGGCTATGTTATTTTAAAGTTATGTTATTTATACCGTGCTCCTACCATTATTTCTAACGGTATTTCTACTTCGCCACGGATTCAGATTTTTAGCCACTGATTCACACCATTATGAACTTAGCTTAAGGTGACATTAATCTGTACCCACGGCCTTGATTCTTTGTTTGGAAACCTGTCACCAATTCTGAAGAAGTCTAGTGTTAGGCTGTGTTTGTTGTGAGGTTAGTGGGTTCATATTATGTGCAGGCTTGCATATTTCAATTTAGAGATGTAAGTACCTACCGGATAAAGCTTGTTTCAGGTATCAGCTCAGTTCCTAGCCGGTGAGCCGGTTTCCAGAAGTCATGGTTTCTCAGTAAAATAAAGTTTTGTCTAATAGTGTAATTCCCTTAACCATATTGAAATGAGTTACTTTGAACTATCGTAGAGGAGGAAAACCAGCTATTGAATTGGTTGTGGATCGGTCAGAAACCTATGGATACACGACTTCCTCTTGCTCTTTCAATTTCCGCCAATATTCATTGCACAACAAACCCAGCACGACAAGAAACGTCGCCTTACCCCAGTTTTGGATGGCATTAATAGTACGATTACTTGACGACCGTGCGCCTGTGCACGCTGTACGGTATCTAAAGATATATCTGCAGATAAGGCAAATAGATACAATACACACGATCCATTCTGCCGCCCTGCAAAAAAGGTAAGCCACAAATGCATCGATAGGCAAAAAGTTTCTGCAAGGCTCTCCAGGCTGCTGGTTTTCACTATACCTTGCTAGAAGCGTCAACGGGCTTTTGTGGATGATGAAAGTATTGATTGATGACTGTTACATCCAGTGAGAGAAAAAACTCACCAATGGCTCAGGGTTTATTCAAGCGCCTATTTTCTGTGATCCGAAGTTATATCAAAGCAATATATTATACCTACATATATCCTACTTAGTACGCACAAAATAGCAAATATTTTTCAGCACAGCCATACTTTCATTTTCTCCAAAAACTTTTAGATGTTAGCCAGACAATTGGCCTGCCTGGCCTTTCAATTCCAACATATCCGACTATGTCAATCACAATCGGATCCAACACAAAATAAGCATAGTAAACCTCCGGTATTGAACGGACGACACCCACACGTGCCCATCAGCTGGTAGATTAGGGACACGGCATCTCTTCCCGAATTCAGGTGCTCAACCGGTGGTTTTTTCGTTTTCCACGCTTTTTGCTGTAATCTTACCCATATTTATTCAAATATGTTCGTAGTGGAAACCTTCCACACCACCCCCTCCCCCTGTTCACTCATACGTATTTACCCCCTCCCCACCGTAATTGTCATGTCAGAGGCCGTCCTCACAACGAAACATCCGCGGCGATGCCCTCGTGTCCTAGACACTTTACCAGCGTAAGGAATTTGCTGCAGAGCTTAGTGCTTATCTGGTCCGGTGAGCCTAAGCCCCGTCATCGTGCAGTTTTCTTTCAAGGCCATTCGAGGTCATTCATCTGAAATATAATCACTTTACTTTCTGTGCTTCATGTGCTTTATGTGCTTTATTATGTGAAAGAGCTTTATGTCATTTTGGCATGTTCGGGTCATACATGTGACCTCTCAAGTTCACAAATTACTAATCAATTTATCAAATGTATCCCATCAGCGAGTTCAAATCACAATCAGCACGATGGAACTTACCGCGGCTTCCTATTTATCTTACTTTTCCAAAAGCTAGGGGTTGAATCGCCCTTAGGACAAGGCGCAAATTAGAATTATTTCATGCAGGGTCGTAAATGGCTCCAGATTAGATATGAATTTTCCCATTGATTTTGGGTCAATCCACGATCGAAGAATCGCAGGATCTCGGGCCAAAATGCCGTGGTGCCCGGCTCTGATCAACTGGCTTGCAGTTGATTTCGTCAGCCTCACAACGTCACGATCCTGAACAAAGGTGAGATTTCCGAGTACACAAACCATATGTTAACTGTTGTTGGCAACTTTACATCTTCGATATGAGGACCTAAATGAAAAATCATACCATAAATATCATAAGTATCATAGATATCATAAACTAGACATCATGAAAAGGGATGATATTGACATTTTATTGGCTGAGTACATTTCCACACATGAGGTGGCTCTTTAAGCGCTGTCGTAATGGACAGGTAGCAATGAAAGCTTTGAAAGGAGACGGTAAGGAGACGGTCTCTCATTTTTTCTTCACTGCAATATGTGTGGTCTTCTTACATAAGAACGTTATTATTTGGGGGTTTTCCACTTTTGACACTTTGACTGTTAATCCAATGACTTGTGGAGCATTTGATCATTATAATGATATAGACATGCAGAAATTTATAGGAATGCTCTGGAATCGGTTATTGTTTATTGTGGTCAAATCAAAATGAGTACTTTTGGACCAATGCAATTGTTTGCCTGCATGGCAATAGACAGGTTTGCCTCTGTAGCCCGTCTGCTACATGATGTTTGCTGGCGCTAGCATTGGCAAGAAAATCTGTTTTCAGCGATTCTTAACAAATTACGAGCCCAGGAGATTGTGAGGTATTGAACCGAGGAACTTTGGGGCCATAGCCTTAAGCATTTTTCGGAAGCTGACCGAAGGCAAGGGCAAACGTTCGGGGATGCGGATAAACTTATGATCGCATTACGAATTGTTATAGACCGCAATGTAAAATGAAGTGCGCTGGGTTCGTCGACATAGCGATAACTGCTTACGTTGTGAATCTGACACTCGTGAAGAAGCCTGATGGCCAATTCTCAATGTACCTGTCAATCCTAAGATAGGTGAGGGAAGAGCAGCTTAGTAAAATGATTTATTAAATCCTTGGCTTTGTCCCGATGATGATTGGGGTTTTAGGGCACGTCAGCTTCTGAGGCTATATGTGCCCAATTTTGGCTTTGTCCCATTTTGGTAAGTACATACTACTCCATGAGTACCTACAAGACCCAAGTTTGAATTCGTAGCTTAATATTCAAAACCAGTCAAGACGACATACGGTCTTAGGGGTCATATTTCCCTATTCAAATCAGATAGCATGATGTAAGACCATCACACATCTCAAAAATATTTGTCCAGACTGCACCTCATCATCAAGACTGTGCACAGTCTTGACTAGTCTTAAGCGAAAACACTGTCCTTTGCTGAGATAAATTCCAGCGATTTGTAGGAAGACGACTCTAGGTCTCAAGACAACTTAGGGTCTTGGGCATCCTGGAGAAGACACCAGACCGTCTTACTGTCTTGCTGCTAAGGCACCAGCCAATCTAAGATAAAGATGAAATATACTCTGGTCTGTTCCAAGGCTGCTGTGGATCTTCCTCAAGACCAGTTGTCTTCGCCAAATCATTACACCGTCTCATGACTGTAATTTTGGGGACGCAGGTAGATCTTGAGACTTTTAAAGACCAATGTGAGTCTGGATTTTTAACCCGGGATGTCCGCACAGTAGCTACAACGGTACAGTAAAAATACACATAGAAATATCGAAGTATTTGCCCTCTGAAACAAATCAGGATCATTTTGCACCAAATACCACGAACTTAGCTTTAAAACGAAGTGATGGTAAGATGCGAGAACGCGGCGTACCTACCCCAAATTGCGAGCAGGATAATCTGTCAGTCGGCACAGCCTAACGAATATCACGGTGGTGATGCAACATGTGTCCGAGCTGGAAACTATGCACAGAAAATCTAAAGGCATGAGTATGAATGCCATGAATTGTTGTCGGTATGAGTATAGGCGCGCGGACGAGAACCGCTAAAACCTATGTAAATAAACTGAAAGGGATGGGAAATGAATACCCGGACCCCTTAAATTGGAATAAAATCTGAAAAACGACCAAAGCCTTTTCCACCAGGCCCTGCAGTCGACAGGAAACGTACGAACCGCTCGCTGAAAGGAGTCCGCCTTCCAGCCAGCAGCCCAACAGTCTTAAGGATCAGCCTAACAGTCTAGGTTAGCTTCGAGATGCTGTTTATTATTGCAATTTAACACAAATGATACCTGGTATTATTAGCTCCAATACGTTCCCGGTAGAGGGCTGAGACATATTTCAGCTTACAGGCTCACATGTATGAAACTTCCGGGTAAATTGGCTCCTAAATAGAGGAAAACATGTCGATGTACCATCGAACACTTGACCCACAATACGCCACTGTCCACTACGCCGCCGGAAATGGGTACGAAAGAAAGTTGTGGTCAAATAATAATGATAATACATATGTAAAAATAAAGCAAATGTTTTCCCCTTATTTTCCATCTTTGCTCAAACAAAGATAGGCAAATAATCACGAAAAAAATTTCCAACTTGTTTAACATGCATGGTAATTACCATTCTATTCAGGAAAAAATCCTTTCATTTCGTCAACATGCTTCTCAAAGATTCACTACTATCCTAGTGCTGTCTCTGGCAAGACTGCTGAAAGTCGTGAGTAGTGACAGGTAAGACGGATGGCAAAGTCGTCGTAGGGCGTGGTGGAATCTTACAGCGTCTGGACCCATCTCGGCGGAGGATGGTGAATGGTGAAGACCTATATGTGTCTGAGCTGAAATGAGTAATAAAATATATCCTCAGTAAAGCTTTGGATGGTCTTTTTATTCTTCCACCATGTTTATTTAGCACCTCCATTGAGACATGTTTGCAAAATAAACCATAAATATATAAATGAATTATTATAATTTCAATTTAGCAATTTGTTATAAAAATATTAGTATTTGGGTTTACTGTTATCGGGACGATACATTTGATCTGCCTACAATTCTCAAAGTTTTTACCGGATTTCAAAAATATTATGCATCGGAGTTGGAAGTGAGGTCTGATTTATTTCAAGATCTGGTGAAATAGCTTAAAAATCCCCTAAAAATGTGTCCCGAAATCTTAATTTTTTAGCATGTCATGGAATTTGGGCATGCGAGTTTGGTTAACATCAATAATAATAATTGTTGGGGTTTAACGACGCACCAACTGCCAGGGTCATACGGCGTCGCCAACTCTCACCTTGTTGGAAGGGATTTTGGGGATCAGATCGACTTATTCAGAGGCTCCGTCGGGACTTGAACCCGGGACCGGTGGCTTAGAAGACAAGGGTGCTATCCACTTAGCCACCTCATCCCCCGGTTGATATCAAACAGTAACTTGGTAAGACATTAATGGCTCCTTTTTAATGTTGTTGAAGCGATATATTTCATATATCTATAACCAGGAGTGTAACTTTCTATACTTTTTAGGTGCGCGTGGACACCTAATTTTTTTAAAGCGCCCGTAAACTTCCAAAAGCACCTGGAGTTTAGTGTAATTGGGGGTACTTCTAGCCGAAAATCATGGAAGCGTCCATGATTTCACTGAAAAATGTATAATAGGCTCAATATTTGTATTTTTAAAATGCTCCCCTAGGAAAATAAATAAATATCTGCCTGTGGATGATGTTATGATCTAGCAACCACTACCCTATTTAATACGCTTCAAGGGCTTCGATTGGCTGATACTCATCGTTACGTCAGCATATGTCGTCACACCAACAGCCATGAAAACTCTGGCCTGCTACTAAGGGTACATGTAGGGTACATTTCAGGTAGTTTTTAGCTTTTCTTTTCTCTACGGAAATTATGAGTTTCAAGACAAATGAGACATAGAGTAGCGGGTTTTCCGGCATGCTTTACAACTTGGCTATCTCAGTTAAAATCACGTTATAAAGATGCCACTATCACTTTAACCTTAGCCCGTCTGAGAGGAGCATTGATGGCCTCCATCGCGTTTTTCAAGGATAGCGGAAAAACGGTGGCGCTGCACCACCGTAGTTTGCGTATCTCTTCTTTGATCAATTCCGCATTTTTAAAACTTAATTTTAGTCATGTTAGGTCAGTTTCTCAGGCCAAAGGCAAGTGACTTCACAAAAAATAGGATTTTATATATGCAATAAGTAAAGTACAGTTAAGGAAAGTTACTTGTACGTAAGAACACGTTTAACCTATCAATCCGACACTTATACACCATAATGGGCCTACCGGATGCTACAACATATATTCCGGATCTTTGGAAATTGGTGACAAAGTTTCATTTACGGGTCACCTCTTCAATTGAAATACATGGTAACTACTGTAAAATGGTTATATTTTGGTTAATATTGCTTACCCTCGTCCTTCGGGGGGGTCGATGTACCCCTACTAGTTTTTGTGTCTACATTCGTATATGCGATGTGGATCTACATTATGAAAACTTTCATTGGCCTAGGTAAATATCTTCAAGGCCAAGCGAGGTCGTAAAGGTAAAATATGGGTCGTGCTGGAGACCTATTGGGAAACGTCGGGATTATCCCGAAAATATCCGGGAATTCACCAAAAGCGGACTAAGGTCAGAGAGGAAAGGTTTCTACACAATTTTCTCTCAAATTTTTAGGTCAAGGTCATTCAATGTAAATTACCTATAACGTAACAGTATGACATTCACAATAATGTACAATCTCAACGGCACTTTAGCAGCCTTTCAGCGGGAATTGCGGGTTTGACATTGAAAAACACCTTTGATTTCAATATTTTCCCTTGAACTTGACCTCGAGTAGCCCTAACTATGAAGTCATAGCATGGCATATTTCATATTGAATAATGTCATCTGATCGGAATACTGGGGTCATTGACCTTGACCTGTGGCCTCCGACTTTGACATTGGTGTTCGTGTGGGTTGATCTGACTATAACCTGATTATATGACATTATTACATCACTACTCAATCTACAGTGCAGGCGAACTGGTGCAACCGCGTGATTGCGACGGTCTCAAAATATAGGTATGACTGAAAGCCTATAAGTAAAAAATTATTGATCAATTTTCAAAATTATTTCACCAATCAACGCGTCCATGAATTATCTCAAATGTGGCCAAGTAACATTTTCTGGCAACGAACGATTCTCCGGGCCCCTCCACTGCGCGTATCAGGGAGCATTGAGTGCACCCCGTTCTGAGCTGTCTGCTATCGTGAAGCCCATCTTATCGCCTAGTTTTATACGAGCTGAACCGACCACCCACCTCGTTATGTCTGGTGCTATGGTTGCTGGTGCTCCACTTGCGTCACAGGTTTTTTAACCCTCGCCCCGGTGGGGAGTGTTTAAACACCCCTTTCGGGTTTTTTTCCGACGGCACAAAAAACGGCGGCACGAAATGCCGCCGTACTTGGCACACATTATTCTTGATCGGTTCCGCAACTTTCTACAAAATTTTAAGGTTGGGTTAAGTTAGGGTTAAGGTTAGGTCACTAGTGTACGTCAAGTGACCTCACCTTCAAAAATGTTTAAAATGGCATAAGTAAAAAATAGGTACATCTATCGGATTTAAACTCATACTACATAATAAGCCCACCGAGTACTACACAATTAATGGCGAGATTTTTCATATCGATGACCTAAGGTCAGGTATGGATCATGACCTCTCCGTTAAAATGCGTGGGGAAAACAGGAATCGGGCTGTATTTGTGTATACACACATCTATAGATACAGCTGAGAGAACATTCATATTCTCGAAATCGTAGTATCATGGGTCCCTTTCTAGGTTCATGATGCAATTTTTGATCTGTAACCTCTGAGAGGTCATCTGGGGCTACTTAAGCAGTTTTCAAACTTAGGTCATAACTTTGCAGGAAATTATGATATAGCTTTCATTTTGATACCGTTACGTTTGGATTGTTATTGCAAGTCGATTGCTATGCATATTGACTATGCTAGGTTGGAAAGTTTCCTTGACCTAACCTGAGGTCAGGTCATTTTTTTGCGTGTTGACCGAGTATGGTCATATCGTACATCATTCGATTCGCCGTGACGGGAGGAAGCGAATGGTCCCTAAAAATTGATTTTAACTCAACTCTGTCAGACGCTAGAGCCCACAAACTCCACTCTAGCATGCAACTTTTTTAACTTGTTATGACCTCAATAGTGAACTGAGCCAAAAAGTGACTGATAGAGTTTCTTCATAAATTTGTATGAGCTCTCGTTCGCTATCCCACATAGGGGCTGATTTCGAGGGGGTCCCCACCAGGGCGAGGGGCTCGGAGGCCCACCGGAGCGGGTGTTAAACGTGCCTTGGCCGCGTTGGAAATGTATTAGCACGCGATCTTACTGAATTTTTGCGGTTTCTTGGGCCACTTCGCCGGTGGCCTCGCTGCCTGGAGCACCTGCCTGGATTTGGACCAGATATCCACTGAATATCTGGTCCGAATCCTATCGTGGGGTGTGACGATACTCACATCCTGGGGGAGGGGTGGGAGGATATATCTTAGAGGGAGCGCCATCGACCTTTCAGAGGGCACCGTTACTATTTTAGGGGGGTGCCGAGGGTTTATCAGGGGCAGGGCTAGTGTCCCCTTGCCCTCTGGATCCGTCTAAGGCCTGGGAGGGGATAAGGGTGGTCGCTAGAATTTTTGCAGGTTGCAAAGAGCAGACAGACAGAAAATTCTCGAGATCAGTGCAACGACTTACATCATCAAGCATAATCCGATATACACGCTGTCAGATGCTACCTAATTATAACCTCAGACAAATCTTCTTACGGGCAAAGCATTAAAGCGGTATTATCAAGCCCTTACTGTGGTATGGTAGGCAAACAAACGGGGTGGGGTAAAAACGTTGCAAAATTGTCAGTTCTAGACAAAAACAAAAGTAAAATAATTGTGTCCACCAATGTAGGGCGTTCAAAGCTCAGCCGCCTTTTCCCGTCCCTACACATACCTCTACCCATTGAGCTGAGGTTAAGTTGGCATCCCTTGAGCCAACGTACCCAGAACACGCGCAGTGTATACTGCTATAACAAAAAGAGTGAGAGGGACACATCTTGATTGATATTAGAAGCTGCTCTCATAGTCCCTCCCCAGAGTTAGTCTCGGGGGCCCTAGATTTGGTCTAGTTGATCTCGGAATCCCAAGAGTTAATTTCAGTGCCCATCAGAGTCAGTCTCTTAGGGCCCTCAAGAGTTAGCATGGGGATCCCAGAGACAGTTTTGGGACCCCAGAGTAGATCTCGGGGGTCCCGAGAGTTGTCCGCGGGGGAGGGGGGCAAGAGTTAGTCTCGGGGCTCCAGAATTGGTCTCAGAGGACACATCTAGTCTTGGACCCCTCCCCCGCCCAGAGTCGGTCTCGAGCCGCCCTGGGGCCCCTGAGTTGTTCTGGGGGTCCAAGGGCTGATCTCAGCCCCAGCCAGATTTGATTTCGAAGGGCCCTTAATGGTTTTTATTGGGAGCCCAGAGGTCAGAGTTGGTGTCTCGGGAGACACACAAGTGTTGGTCTCAGGGCCCAAAGTATTGGTCTTGGTCCTTAAAAATATAGCCTCAGAAGGCCCTCAGAGGCGGTTTTGGGTCCCCAACTGCTTTCGCGGGCCCCAAGTGTCGGTCTCGGGGGCCTCACAATTTGTTCTAAGGGGGAACAGGAGCAGGAGCCCTGTTCCAGCTGTCAGCACAGTTTTGTCAGCACCAATCAGCGGGCCGCGTTGCGCCTACGTCACAGGACTGCAGCCTCTCCCCGGGAACTAGTTCTAGAGGTTTTACGGGCTGACGGCCTGCTGTTTGAGCTGATGAAAAACCGTAAGTGCAGGCTAAAGGCCGGCAAATCGGAGCCCTGTTCCAGCTGTCAGCACAGTTTTGTCAGCACCAATCAGCGGGCCGCGTTGCACCTACGTCACAGGACTGTAGCCTCTCCCCGGGAACTAGTTCTAGAGGTTTTACGGGCTGACGGCCTGCTGTTTGCGCTGATGAAAAACCGTAAGTGCACGAAGTGCAGCCTAATATTTTTTAATGGTTTAAAGGTTTAAGTTCCCTTTGCTTAGCACAAACAAGAGGCGATTATGGCGCTGATGTTACTTTTCTGGAGGAGAGGTTAGAGGTCCTGCTGACAAAACTGTGCTGACAGCTGGGACAGGGCTCGGCTCTATATCAAAAGGTCCACTCTTCAAAGGGTCTACCGCTCAGATGGTCCACCGTTCAAAAGCAAAGCATGCCAGCCCCTCCCCCAAGAACGAATGCCAGTCAGTGATGTGACGTCACACGAGTGCACGGGAATCTTTCTTCGCTTGGGTCTTGCAAAAATATTCCAAATTTTGTGATGCTTTCATAACCGAAGGCGATTGTCAATGGTCAAAATCGCTATGCTTTAGCATTGTGATTTTCCATTGAAAATCGACTGAGCTTACAAATTTAAGAAAATGAAAGGGGAAAAATGTTTTAGCTGTGGAAAAATTGTTCTTTAACGCATCTAGTTATCAATTGAAATACTTTTCAAAGTATTAATTATACGGCGTGAAAGCAGGGGCAAATTACGTCTTTAAGGGAAAGACTTCGCTTGTCAATGTACCTTTGAATAAAAGTATTCTTGAAATCGTGCATCATAAATGCAAGATAGCTGCTGCTGTGCGAAAGGTATCTTGGCTGTGCGTGGGGGTCGTGAGTAGAGGTGGGACTTTTTGGAAAAAGCTGGTCCCGGTCCCGGTCCCGGCCAACATTTCTTGGTCCCGGCCTAGTTCCAGCGAGAAAGATGTGGTCCCGGCCTGGTCCCGGCAGCCTTTTTCCCACTTATTGGCTTTTAAACATACTAATTCTTGTGGATTAAGAGCAAAACATATTAAGCAAATTTATATCATCACTACATAAACAAATCAACATAAAGTATGAACTATAGCTTCAGGAAATCCTTACCTACTATCATGAAAAATGGCCACAATTATCTGACAATGCTCTCTGTGGAAACGTTTGCATGTTAAACCCTTAAGAAGTACCTAAGAAATTATACATCAATCCAAATTCAAGCTCTGTATCACACCTCCCTTCAGTACATCCATAAACATTCAATCAATAAGCTTACCTAAGTTTTATCAGGGAAGGTCAGGACACAAATACCTTCAAGAGCCTTAAGATCAAATCACCAAAGCACAGGAGTTTGACATATCACTTTTGCAGTCGCCATGTGACTACCCAGTCTGCAGAACGTGGCAGATTTCGACGAGATCTCGTTGGGGCAGCCTCGGGGCAGACCTACCGATTTGGGGCAGCTTTTGGTCAATCTTGGGGCAGATGGGGGCTCTTGGGGCAGGAACTAGTACTTGGGGCAGCGGTCGGTACAGGTAATCACCGAGGGAAGAAGAAAAATGACGAAAAAATGACATGTGACTACCCAGTCTGCTGACACGTGCTGGCCTACGGTGCGCACCGCTGTCTGGCTCTCTTTGGACTCTCAGCCAGCCCACCTTTCTGCTTACTTGTTTTGTTCTTTTCGTCTTTGGTTCGTTTCCGTTAGTACCTTAATTTGATCTCACCGAGCGCATCTTTTTTTGTTTGCCTGCTTAGATGTGACTTTGCTTTGCTTGTGTTTTTTAGCCTGTTTTTCGTTCTGTTTTGTTTCCTTTTTGTTCGCACTGATCACATGCTTTTTATTCGCACTGATCACATGCTTTGATTTAATGTTTGATAGGTCCCTGGCCTGATTAGGTGCTTGTACTTACTCACTGTTTTTGTTACTTCTACTAATGGTTTGTTTTTAAGATTTAATATGTTCAACATATGTGGGCCCCTATACTTATAACTACTTATTACTTAACATTGCTTATTTTGTTGCGTCCCCTGTTTTTGTTTGCTTGTTGTTTTGCTGCTTTGTTTTATTTTGCCTCTTCAAGTATGTTTTTGGCGTTATTTTTCTGTCCAGTTCGTTCTTTAATGCTCTTCTTGTTTTGTTATGACATGTCAGTCTCTGTTTTGTGTTACTTTTTCTGTTCATTCCCGCTCCATGATTACTGCCTCATGCCAGGAACTTATGTCTTGTTCATTCTATGTTAAACATTTGCTCTAATCTGATTCTGTTCGCTTACTTCCTCTTGTTTTATACTGTGTGCCTGTATAGTTCTATTCTGTTGCTCCTTTTTGCTTTGCCTTGTTCATGTATTCTTTTGCTGGTCTCTTTATAAAAAACGACAATCATTAGTTAAAGCTGCGCTGTAAAAGCTGAATTGTCCCAAAAGCGTCCTATTTGTCATCTAGATAAATATGGTTACAAAGATACCAAACAAAGGAAATTTTTAACAGATGTAAAGTCAAAGTTCATCATCATCATCATCATCATCATCAACTTTTTTTATTTCATTTCTTATATACAGACAGGGGATAGAAGTAAATAAAGAGACCAGCAAAAGAAGACATGAACAAGGCAAAGCAAACAATAAGGAGCAACAGAATAGAACTGTACAGGCGCACAGTATAAAGCAAGAGGAAGTAAGCGAACAGAATCAGATTAGAGCAAATGTTTAACATAGAAGGAACAAGACATAAGTTTCTGACATGAAGCAGTAATCATGGAGCGGGAATGAACAGAAAAAGTAACACAAAACAGAGACTGACATGTCATAACAAAACAAGAAGAGCATTAAAGAACGAACTGGACAGAAAAATAACGCCAAAAACATACTTGAAGAGGCAAAATAAAACAAAGCAGCAAAACAACAAGCAAACAAAAACAGGGGACGCAACAAAATAAGCAATGTTAAGTAATAAGTAGTTATAAGTATAGGGCCCACATATGTTGAACATATTAAATCTTAAAAAAAACCATTAGTAGAAGTAACAAAAACAGTAAGTAAGTACAAGCACCTAATCAGACCAGGGACCTATCAAACATTAAATCAAAGCATGTGATCAGTGCGAATAAAAAAGCATGTGATCAGTGCGAACAAAAAGGAAACAAAACAGAACGAAAAACAGGCTAAAAACACAAGCAAAGCAAGGTCACATCTAAGCAGGCAAACAAAAAAGATGCGCTCGGTGAGATCAAATTAAGGTACTAACGGAAACGAACCAAAGACGAAAAGAACAAAACAAGTAAGCAGAAAGGTGGGCTGGCTGAGAGTCCAAAGAGAGCCAGGCGGCGGTGCGTACTGTAGGCCAGCACGTGTCAGCAGAGAGTCTGGAGGGTCGGGCGGAGGCACCAGGTATCTCCAGCATCGCCAGTAGCTGCCCCCAGCATGCCGCTGGTAGAGGGCGGTCACGGACGCAGCTCTCGAGGCGACGATGGGTGCACCCAGCCGTAGCTGGTGGTCTGGGTAGCCAGCCGTGGCTGCCAGCAGTCTGCACTGCCAGCCGTGGCTGGCAGTGCAGCCAAGTGCCTCCAGTCGTCGCTGGTGGCCGCCCCCGCACACCGCTGAGTGCAGGCGGCAGCGGAGGGTGCTCTTGATGCGACGACATAGCCGGCTGAAGCTGAGAATATAGTGCTGTCAATTTTACTTCCTGCACTATCCAGTCCTGACTGTGCGATGGATAGTGCTGGTGGACTTTTGACACCGCAGCCGCTGCGCGGGGCGGGCTGGCAGAGTCCAACGAGGGCCAGGCAGAGGCAGCCAGGTGCACCCAGCCGTAGCTGGTGGTCACCCCCAGCACACTGCTGAGTGAGGGTCGTCGCTGGGGCAGCTCCTGGAAGTGAATAAAAAATCAGGCAACAGGCGCCTTTCTAAAGCTAAATTTAAATTTATTATCTAAATTTGTAATCTAAACCTAGTTTTAGTTACAAAAAACAATCTTAGAACTCGAAATAAAATTTCCCTGTATGTAGTTTTTGCATTTCCTTTGTTATGTTTTGATCGCCAAAGGCCGGCAAATCGGGTCTATGTCAAAAGGTCCACTATTCAAAGGGTCCACCGTTCAAAAGAAAATCATGCCAGCCCCCTCCCCCTAAGAACAAATGCCAGTCAGTGATGTGACGTCACAAGAGCGTACAGGAATCTTTCTTCGCTTGGGTCTTGTGAAAACCAGGAGTGAAAATATTCCAAATTTTGTCATGCTTTCATGCAAATGTGAGAAAATGGAAGGGGAAAAATCTTTTAGCTGTGGGAAAAATTATTCTTTATCGAATTTAGTTATCAATTGAAATATTTTTTAAAGTATTGATTATACGGGGTGAAAGTAGTGGCAAATGACGTCTTTAAGGGAAAATAATTCGCTTGTAAATATACCTTTGAATAAAAGTATTCTTGAAGTCATGCATCATGAATGCAAGATAGTTGGTGCTGTGCGCGGAGGGTCGTGAGTGCGTTGTCATCGTCGAGTTGGATGCACAGTTTTCTTTCATTTCTGGGTGTTTCGTTTAAGATGGAGTAGATAAACATGTATCGGTAAAAATACACCCCCCTTTGGAGGAGTCTGCCCCAGCATCCAAATTTCTGCCCCAATTGGGGCAGGCTTTGAGCTGCTCCAAGCGCCTCGTCGAGTCGCCTGCCACGTTCTGCAGACTGGGTGACTACAGGACTATTTTTGGCTGTTTATGAAGAATTATGCGAGTTGATACACGGGACGAAGGAACTGACAATTAATGTTTTACAGACCTATGTAGTTCTCAAAAAACAATCAGGTAATCACACCCCCTCCTTCCTTCCCAACCCAACAGGGAGGGACTTAAATGCGGATATAACGTGCGGAGAAACCCATGCTCCGTAACCATACTAGCTAGAGACTTGCGGTTTTCACCAAAAATTTTCAAAAATCCAATTAGTGGTATTCTTGAGTTTCAAAGCCATCCCCGTATTAACAACAACGTTATAACGTAGTACGTTTTTGGCCTGCGGAGAAACCCATGCTCCGTAACCACAGCAGCTAGCGACTTGCTGTTTTCACCAATCGAATTGCCATGGTCTGAAACGGAGTATTCTTAAGTTTCATTAAGATACTTTCATAAATACAAACGTTATAACGTAAAACGTTACTTTTAAATTTACCCTGCGGAGAAACCCATGCTCCGTAACCACAGCAGCTAGCGATTGGCTGTTTTCGCCAATCGAATTTCCGTGGTCTGAAACGGGGTATTCTTGAGTTTCATTACAATCCCTCCATAAATACCAACGTTATAACGTTAACCCGCGCCCCACCGGGGGTCCGGCGCCACCTTCGCCCCACCGGGGGGCATCGATGGCCCCCCCTCTAACTCCGAAAATATTGGCGTTAGCGCAAATCTGCAAAGTGCAATAGAAAGCTCGCGTGAATTCAGTAAGAAATTACTTCGCATGTTTTAGTGCTCAGGTCAATGGTTTGACCTCCAGGGGTCAAATTAGGTCAAGATCGGCTATTTTCACTCAAATATGCAATGATTAAGCAAACTGGGCATAACTCTTATGTCATTAGAGCTATTGAGACCTGGTAAAGTACATTTGATAGAAAATTGCCAGTACTTTTTCCGCTATGTGGAACGTAAAGACCTCCCGCCAGTGGTTTGACCGCCAGAGGTCACCTCGTGACCTAATATGACCTGAGGTCACGAAAGGTCAAAAAGTGACCTTGCCGTATATCAAATGAAAGCCAGTGACAAGACAAACACGATGGTGTTTGTTTCACCGCTCTAGCTCAATTAGGTCAAAAGTTATTGTCAAAATACTGTTTTTGACTTCTGGTGACCTTGGATGACCTTGGAAAAGTCAAAGGGCAAATATGACCCCTGGGATCCGTGAAAGGGTGTCCAAAAACGTTGTTCTGAGCAGTCTGAGTATTTGCAATCATTTTTGTGGCTTTTATATCATGAAATAGCTTTTCCCCATGCTTTTCCAATGGGAGAGGTCGCCTCGTGACCTGACCTCAGGGCACGAAATCAAAAATCCCGGATATACACCTTGTAGACCCTGGAGGGGTCATGAAGTGTAGGAAGTTTCAAATCGATCGACTTTGAAATGTAGCTCTTACAGAGCTCTAAAGGTGAAGTGAGGTGACCTTGGTTGACCTCGTCTGGTGACCTGACCTTGGGTGACCCGGGGTAAAAAATTTCAGGGATGATGGGAAAATGATGCAGTGAGAGGTAGAGCCCTCAACCGCGGTGCTGCGCTTCGTCGTTTTTCTGCTATCCCGGAAAAACCTTAGGGGGGCCATCGATGGCCCCCCCGGTGGGGCGAGGGTTAAACGTTGATTTTTGGCCTGCGGAGAAACCCATGCTCCGCAACCACAGCAGCTAGCGACTCGCTGTTTTCACCAATTAAATTTCCGTGGTCTGAAACGGGGTATTCTTAATTTTCATTGCAATCCCTCCATAAATACTAACGTTATAACGTTAAACGTTAATTTTTGGCCTGCGGAGAAACCCATGCTCCGTAACCACAGCAGCTAGCCACTCGCTGTTTTCGCCAATCGAATTTCCGTGGTCTGAAACGGGGTATTCTAGAGTTTCATTACAATCCCTCCATAAATACCAACGTTATAACGTTAAACGTTAATTTTTGGCCTGCGGAGAAACCCATGCTCCGCAACCACAGCAGTTACCGACTCGCTGTTTTCACCAATCGAATTGCCGTGGTCTGAAACGGGGTATTCCTGAGTTTCATTACAATCGCTCCATAAATGCCAACGTTATAACGTTAAACGTTAATTTTTGGCCTGCGGAGAAACTCATGCTCCGCAACCACAGCAGCTAACGACCCGCTGTTTTCACCAATCGAAGCGTCATGGTCTTAAACGGGGTATTCTTGAATGTAATTGCGATCCCTACATAAATTATAATGTTATAACGCTGCTTCCCCCCCACGTCCCATCCTTCCCGCAAGAGTAGAGGCAGACATGGGTTTGCCCTCCCCCCAAAAAAAAAACTCGGGTCTGCGTCCGCCCCTGCCTTTGGGGTATGTGAAGCTACATTTCTCATTCAAATCGGCTTGTAATCATTCGCGAAAAACTTGGGTGTACGACCGGACTCCTAGAGGGGAAAGGGCTACGTTTTGCATGCAGGAAGATGTTCCGGGATAACGTGCACACGCATGCACATGTCTTTATTTTACTTGCATTCAGCACCAGCGGGGTAACGGGTCGCATTAAGCTTGACATACACACTTCAAACCTGGTCGCAGTCATGTTGCTGGTGATCGGCGACAGCTATGTTGCTCGGCTCCCGCGCTAACTGTCCAATGGTAACAGTGTCCGGACAGCGGGACAGCCAGGCGCTTGCGTCTCCTCCGAGCGTTTTCGGGACTTTGCGTTGGAGGCAGCGAGAGGGGTGCGGCCAAAAGCGGTCTTTATTATTGCAGGTGGCAATGACCTTGCTAAGCGCGAGGTGAGGATCGGCGATCTCAAGCGCGGGTTTTCGCGGATCGTCACGCAACTCAGCGCCACTGGGGTGCGATAAGTTTCCATCATGGTGATCCCACCGCGGGATCGCACACGCCCTCAAGACGTTCCCGTGTGGGAACATCGGCGCCGCCGTCATACAACTAACCACATGCTGCGCGCGACCTTTCGCAGGGCCTCGGCCAAACTGATCGATATTCAGTTTCCGGCCCGGTTTTTGGCGGCGGATGGAGTGCACCCCTCCCAAATGGGCTGGGAAGCCATCTTGCCGATTATAATGAAACTTAAGAATACCCCGTTTCAGACCACGGAAATTTAATTGGTGAAAACAGCCAGTCGCTAGCTGCTGTGGTTGCGGAGCATGGGTTTCTCCGCAGGCCAAAAATTAACGTTTAACATTATAACGTTGGTATTTATGAATGGAATATAATGAAACTTAAGAATACTCCGTTTCAGACCACGGCAATTCGATTGGTGAAAACAGCGAGTCGCTAGCTGCTGTGGTTGCGGAGCATGGGTTTCTCCGCAGGCCAAAAATTAACGTTTAACGTTATAACGTTGGTATTTATGGAGCGATTATAATAAAACTTAAGAATACTCCGTTTCAGACCACGGAAATTCGATTGGTGAAAACAGCGAGTCGCTAGCTGCTGTGGTTGCGGAGCATGGGTTTCTCCGCAGGCCAAAAATTAACGTTTAACGTAATAACGTTGGTATTTATGGAGGGATTGTAATGAAACTCAAGAATACCCCGTTTCAGACCACGGAAATTCGATTGGTGAAAACAGCGAGTCGCTAGCTGCTGTGGTTGCGGAGCATGGGTTTCTCCGCAGGCCAAAAATTAACGTTTAACGTAATAACGTTGGTATTTATGGAGGGATTGTAATGAAACTCAAGAATACCCCGTTTCAGACCACGGAAATTCGATTGGCGAAAACAGCGAGTCGCTAGCTGCTGTGGTTGCGGAGCATGGGTTTCTCCGCAGGCCAAAAATTAACGTTTAACGAAATAACGTTGGTATTTATGGAGGGATTGTAATGAAACTCAGGAATACCCCGTTTCAGACCACGGCAATTCGATTGGTGAAAGCAGCGAGTCGCTAGCTGCTGTGGTTGCGGAGCATGGGTTTCTCCGCAGGCCAAAAATTAACGTTTAACGTTATAACGTTGGTATTTTTGGAGGGATTATAATGAAACTTAAGAATACTCCGTTTCAGACCACGGCAATTCGATTGGTGAAAGCAGCGAGTCGCTAGCTGCTGTGGTTGCGGAGCATGGGTTTCTCCGCAGGCCAAAAATTAACGTTTAACGTATTAACGTTGGTATTTATGGAGGGATTGTAATGAAACTCAGGAATACCCCGTTTCAGACCCCGGCAATTCGATTGGTGAAAACAGCGAGTCGCTAGCTGCTGTGGTTGCGGAGCATGGGTTTCTCCGCAGGCCAAAAATTAACGTTTAACATTATAACGTTGGTATTTATGAATGGATTATAATGAAACTTAAGAATACTCCGTTTCAGACCACGGCAATTCGATTGGTGAAAGGAGCGAGTCGCTAGCTGCTGTGGTTGCGGAGCATGGGTTTCTCCGCAGGCCAAAAATTAACGTTTAACGAAATAACGTTGGTATTTATGGAGGGATTGTAATGAAACTCAGGAATACCCCGTTTCAGACCCCGGCAATTCGATTGGTGAAAATAGCGAGTCGCTAGCTGCTGTGGTTGCGGAGCATGGGTTTCTCCGCAGGCCAAAATTAACGTTTAACGTAATAACGTTGGTATTTATGGAGGGATTATAATGAAACTTAAGAATACTCCGTTTCAGACCACGGCAATTCGATTGGTGAAAGCAGCGAGTCGCTAGCTGCTGTGGTTGCGGAGCATGGGTTTCTCCGCAGGCCAAAAATTAACGTTTAACGTTATAACGTTGGCATTTTTGGAGGGATTATAATGAAACTTAAGAATACTCCGTTTCAGACCACGGCAATTCGATTGGTGAAAGCAGCGAGTCGCTAGCTGCTGTGGTTGCGGAGCATGGGTTTCTCCGCAGGCCAAAAATTAATGTTTAACGTAATAACGTTGGTATTTATGGAGGGATTGTAATGAAACTCAGGAATACCCCGTTTCAGACCCCGGCAATTCGATTGGTGAAAACAGCGAGTCGCTAGCTGCTGTGGTTACGGAGCATGGGTTTCTCCGCAGGGTAAATGTAAAAGTAACGTTTTACGTTATAACGTTTGTATTTATGAAAGTATCTTAATGAAACTTAAGAATACTCCGTTTCAGACCATGGCAATTCGATTGGTGAAAACAGCAAGTCGCTAGCTGCTGTGGTTACGGAGCATGGGTTTCTCCGCAGGCCAAAAACGTACTACGTTATAACGTTGTTGTTAATACGGGGATGGCTTTGAAACTCAAGAATACCACTAATTGGATTTTTTGAAAATTTTTGGTGAAAACCGCAAGTCTCTAGCTAGTATGGTTACGGAGCATGGGTTTCTCCGCACGTTATATCCGCATTTAAGTCCCTCCCACCCAACAACCAACCAAAACACACACACACACACACACACACACTAATGTCCATGTATGGATTTCCAAATATGGAGGCCAAGCATAGGTCTGTTAGAGGGCAAAGCTAGTAGCAAAAAATCTCTTCTTTGATTCATGGTAAAACATCTTTCAATTATTTTACACAAATCAAACTTTGAAATTATTAATACCAATAACAATATTTGCTTGTATAGAAAATTTTTTTACAGTAGCCGCAGACGGCGCACTAAAGACAAATAGTACATCATGACGTTTAGTAAGAGAATAAAAAATTACTGAATTATCACATGGTTTAAATACGTTTTAGCCTTGAGGCTAAAACGTCGTACGTGATCCATGCTTGTATTTCATCTTTATTATTCTCCTTGTTGTTGTCTACGACGACAACGAAGCGTGGTGCGGTAGTTGAATGCAGGGGTTGAATGTGGTTGAAGCAATTGAAGCTATTCACGTCTTATTCCCGACATAACGCTCAGACGTAGGTAATTTGAAATACTGTTGAGTATTTTTTAGAGAGAGAAGACAATTGAAACCGTGGGGTTGGTAGGGACGGCCATTTCCAATCGCCAATTCCAGAATTCTCTTTTCAATCAAACTTTTGTTTTTATGCCTTCCAGTACCTATATGCAAAAAATGTTTTTTTCTTCAATTCAAAGTGATTTTGACCCCAGTACCCACCATTTTTTGGGTTGTATTTTGGTTGTGTCACTGAGCTGCTTTATAATTAGTGAAGGAATAGGAATTACATCTGAAAATGTTATTTCCAAAGAATGGAACTTGAACTTGGTGAGAGCTGTGTTCTGTGCTGTGTGTGTGCAACATTATTTTTTCTCTTTCATCTAGTTGAATTCATACTTTTCTCATTTCATAAAGTTGGAATATTGCATCAAGGAGGCAATGATGTGCTGGAAAGTCACAGTTATATTTTATCTCTTATCTTAATTTTAGATGAAATGTGGAAACCATTATCGTGAATTTTTCTTTATCCAGACTGGCTCTGGTCCCGGCACAGTCCCGGCATCTAGCCTTTGGTCCCGGCTTTAGTCCCGCCGGGACCAAACATGGTCCCGGGCGCCGGGACTGTGGGACCTAAAAGTCCCACCTGTAGTCGTGAGTGCGTTATCATCGTCAGTTTGGATGCACAGCGGTTTTATTTCATTTCTGGGTGTTTCGTTTAAAATGGAATAGATAAAACATGTATCAGTAAAAATACTCCCCCCCATTTGAGGAGTCTGCCCCAGCATCCAAATTTCTGCCCCAATGGGGCAGGCTTTGGGCTGCCCCAGGCGCCTTGTCGAGTCGCCTGCCACGTTCTGCAGGCTGGGTTCTGGAACCGCCTCAGTGTGGGAACTGTCAGTGCTTTCCCAAGTATCAGTTCCTGCCCCAAGGTTTCCTTGCCTTCCCCAATGATGGGCAAAGGCTGCCCCAAAGAGCTAGATCTGCCCCAAGGCTGCCCCCAAAGAGCTAGGTCTGCCCCAAGGCTGCCCCAAAAAGATTTCATCGAAACCTGCCACCTTCTGCAGACTAGATGGTACAGTGTTGAGCACTGTACACTGTGCTGACCACCATTTGCATATGGATTTGTCAACCATTGCCCCAAGGACTGGAACAGTAGGAAATCAGAATAATCAAAAGGGAGCTCAAAGCCACTTGTTGGGAATTGTCCATGCTCATCACTGTGCTAGTGGTTTTTCATGTTCTCTGGTAAGAATATGAATTATAGACATTTGTCCCTTTCAGAGTTACTTCGCAACAGTCATCTTATCATCATATTACAATGGCTGTAAATTGTGGTAAGTCTGTTGCTCAGTTTTCAGCATGAAAAGTCAAGCAATGTGTAGGTTCTCCTTATTTAAAAACAGTCATCAGGTCAACTTCTTTTATGTTTATCTCTATGGGGACCAGTGTGATCCATGTGCACAGGAAGTAAAAAGAATGTCTTAAGGTCTAAAATATCTCTGTTGTCATGATCACTGTTATGAGAATGGATATTTTTTAATATATCTACAGTGTATATCACAAGTTTAAATTACTCAGAAATGAAATTTCCTGACAAATTATAATTTTGCTTTGTTTTCTATCTGCAGATACCCATGAATTCTGCATACCACAAAAGGAGGTGAAGGTGTCTTCTGACCTTCAGAAATGGGCGGAGTCCGAGGCATATCAGGTAAGATTGCCATCAGTATCTGGATGTTTATCTAACGCTTTGCTGCAGCCCACTTGGAACATTCCTGCGACTTGTTGGTGGCTGGTGATGACCTTGGCAGAACTGTTATAGCTTCATGTGCTGTTCCACATTCCCAGCCTAGAATGTTTTGTATATTAGCATTAGCATGCTCTGAGCTGGTCGCTCCTGTGAGCTCAGAATACACACAGCAAGTAAGCATTTTCACGACACTGCCGTTTGTTGTCAGTTAGTTAGGCCTGTCAAGTGGAAGTTCACTTACTTAGTTAAGTGACTGTCCAAAAACAGGAAGCGTGGCTTGTGTAAAGTACTTATTGCTGAATGCTGAGGAAAGGAAACTCAGTATCACGTTTCTCTCAAGACCTTAGGTTAGTGACCTGTTGTTCCTTTTAGATGATGGCTTTGATGCCGTCATCCCGCTTGCCGTGCCAAGGCAAAGGGCTTTGAGAACACCTGCTCGCTTCTGATAAACTCTCAATGTTATAATGTATGTGAAGTGCTATTTGTACTGTGATATAATACATTTGTTTGTTTTTCTTTTGCTTTTTGTCTTGCGCCAATATCGGGGCATCTGCCCAGATGCCTGCCCTTGATAAGGTATCTCCGGAAAGGGATGATTGGTGCACCACACCTCCCTCACCTGGCATTTGGTGACTGCTGCCGTGGCAGGGAAGCCGGGGATCCCAGCGGCCCGGCACCTCTTGGTCTACAGATATATGACCCTCCCCTGAGCTTCACTGACTGCTAGTTGTTGTTCCTACATTGATCTTGTTTTGTTAAACTGGTGCATGTTTTGGTCTTTGCAGGACATCATGGGGTTCCTGCTGGCGGTGAATACGGCCGTGCGTGGTCAGAAGGCCCCGTCTGCCGGCGCGGGTGGTGCCACGCTGCAGAAGCTAGTCTCCATGTTGGACACGATGTCCTCCTGGATGGACGACATCGCTCCAGTAGAGCAGCCGCAGAGGTTCGGCAACAAGGCTTTTCGCACGTTCTTCCAGCGGCTGGAGGAGGTGGGCATTAGTGTCGGCGGTCTTACGGTGCAGCTGTACTCAAAGTCACACTTTTATTCCCCAGTAGCTGTCCCTGTAGTCTGCTTTGATAGACAGGGTATGGGTTGGTGTGGGTCTTCGGTATAAGTCGTGATGGAACATACAACGCCGTTTACGAAAATAATCAACACTAGGATGTGCCACCCATGGGGTGAACCAATATATTTGTTTTTTGGCATAATCGTCATTTGCATATGCGTTTCTTCGATACAATTTTAGGTTTGGTTTGACCTATTAAACTTGATATGAGCATCTTTTGGTGGCTGGAAGCTGCGTTTTTGTTTGTGCATAGCCTGTGTATCGGAGCCCATGCTGGCTGGCCACTGCGTCGAAGTTCCAACGTGCATCTGTTAAATATTGCTAAGACACTGTTAAACAATATTATGTCAAGCCGTTGCAAGCAAGCTAGTGGTGATCAGCAGATGACTCGCCCTCCACCCCCCCTCCTCCGCTACCGCTAAAGGGCCGAATCGCTGCTGGAGGAGGCCCTCCCGTCTCGGCTGCACCGTGCCGTCCCTGACCTGTCCGCTGCCGCCAGAGGGCTGAGTCGCTGCTGGAGGAGGCCCTCCCGCCTCGGCTGCACCGCGCCGTCCCTGACCTGTCCGCTGCCGCCAGAGGGCCGAGTCACTGCTGGAGGAGGCCCTCCCGCCTCGGCTGCACCACGCCGTCCCTGACCTTTCCGCTGCCGCCAGAGGGCTGAGTCGCTGCTGGAGGAGGCCCTCCCGCCTCGGCTGCACCACGCCGTCCCTGACCTTTCCGCTGCCGCCAGAGGGCTGAGTCGCTGCTGGAGGAGGCCCTCCCGCCTCGGCTGCACCACGCCGTCCCTGACCTGTCCGCTGCCGCCAGAGGGCTGAGTCGCTGCTGGAGGAGGCCCTCCCGCCTCGGCTGCACCGCGCCGTCCCTGACCTGTCCGCTGCCGCCAGAGGGCTGAGTCGCTGCTGGAGGAGGCCCTCCCGCCTGCGCTACACCGCGCCGTCCCTGACCTGTCCGCTGCCAACAGAGGGCTGAGTCGCTGCTGGAGGAGGCCCTCCCGCCTCGGCTGCACAGCGCCGTCCCTGAACTTTCCGCTGCCGGCAGAGGGCTGAGTCTCTGCTGGAGGAGGCCCTCCCGCCTCGGCTGCACCGCGCCGTCCCTGACCTGTCCGCTGCCGCCAGAGGGCTGAGTCGCTGCTGGAGGAGGCCCTCCCGCCTCGGCTGCACCGCGCCGCCCCTGAGCTGGCCGTCTATCTTACCGAGGCTGTCGGAAACTCCACTCGCATCGATTACGGCACCGGACACGAGCTGGCCTTCGTGATGCTGCTGTGCGCGCTCTTCAAAATAGAGGCGCTGGCTGAAGCTGACCTGCGCGACACGGCTCTCGTATTGTTTAACAGGTGAGGGCGAGTGGCTGTCTGCCCGGACTACCCGCGCCACACGGCTCCTGTGTGTTTAAAGGGACTCCGTCACCTTCATAATGGGATTTGAACGGAGATAGACATTGTGATAGAGCATGCCGGGAAACCACGTGACCGATATTTAATTTGCCTCAGACAAGGCTGGAGATCTCATCTCGACCCAGGGGGTCCTGAATGGGTTAACGGCAATACAAGCCCTATACCAAGGCATGGGAGACCCAAAATCAAGGGGTCCTGACCCCCCATTCCCAAGCGTTCCTGACCCCCGGATATCCTGCCAAGATCCGGATGGGATATTCGGGCATGGTCTCAGAACCTACCGTTCATGGATAAAAAAGGTAAAATTCACCCCCTACCGAACCCGTTCTCCTCGGGTGCACCCCGGGTATTGATGTGCCTTAGTCGATCTTAGGAAAATATCGTCATACTCTAGCCCCACTGCGCGTGCTGCGCAGATAAGTTTTTCCTTCTTGGACATCTTTAAAGCCTCACGCTAACCATGGCTTTGGCACTGCCTATCCTAAATGTGTATAACTGGCTGCATTGACTCGTTTGAAACGTGATAGTATAGAAAAGTGTTAATTGTCACGTGGGTTTGTAATGGTGACATCTTTTTAGCTCATTACGTTTCACGTGAACCCTTGTTCATTTTGGCTCAAATCGAACAGGTGCAATATAGCACAAAGCATTTCCTGCTGATAGGCCGATTTGACATCACGGTTATTTGGAGATTTTTATTGCTAACAGAGGAAAATTAAACAAAACGAAATAAGTATTACGCTTATTAGCCATTTTTCAGCAGAAAAGAGGTTGAATCCATTATATTCGGCATATATTTCCCGTAAACCACCACAGCCCGGAACTGCATGAGGTGCCACATTCCCTTCAACAATTGAGGGCGAGTATCCGTCCGTCTGGGCCAGCCACGCCACACGGGTCCTGTGCTGTTTAGCAGATCTATGTCTGATCCGTGTCTGCCCCGGCGGAGCTGAATAGAACCGTCGGGCTATGAGCCGCGGTTCCTGACGTGGGCGGCAAGTCAGCCTTAGCGACTAGATATCCCCTTTGCCCTGTACTGTGTCTGTTGTATGTCTGGTTCAATAACGGGGCTGACACCGCTCCAGAAGTCCCGATCGCCATCGTTGTCGTATCACTAATTCACAGAGATGCACACTGCTACAGAACTCTTTAAATCACTACCGCCAGTTCCCTTCCTTGGTTAGTTGAAACTGCCACTAGCGCCACCTTTCCAACATGGCGAATCCTCTACCCGCTGTTCCATTACCGTTGCTCTTATTATAAAGCGTTACTAAAGCGCAACCCAAAAATGGATTTTTTTTTTTATTTTTTTTTTTTTTTAATAAAAAAATTTTTTTTTTTTTTTTTTTTTTTTTTTTTTTTTTTTTTTTTTTTTTTTTTTTTTTTTTTTTTTTTTTTTTTTTTTTTTTTTTTTTTTTTTTTTTTTTTTTTTTTTTTTTTTTTTTTTTTTTTTTTTTTATTTTTTTTTTTTTTTATTTTTTTTTTTTTTTTATTTTTTTTTTTTTTTTTTTTTTTTTTTTTTATTTTTTTTTTTTTTTTTTTTTTTTTTTTTTTTTTTTTTTTCCTTTTTTTTTTTCATTTAATTTTTTTTTTTTTTTTTTTTTAAACTCTCATTTCCATTTCAACCAAAACCAGAAAAGCTAAAAATCTACCTGAAATGTACCCAAAATGTACCCCAGCCAGGCGGCCACAGTGGTCAGCTGTTGGTGTGAAGACAGAGCTGACATCACGGTGAGTAATCAGCTAATTGAAGCCCTTGAAGCCTATTGAATATGTTAGTAGTTGCCAAACCATGACGTCATCCACAGGCAGAGATTTTTCATCCTAGAGGAGCATTTTAAAAATCAAAATATTGAGCTCATTGTACATTCTTCAGAGAAATAATCTACGTTTGTATGATTTTCGGCTCAAAATGCCCCTAATTACACTGAATTCGTGGATTTGACCGAAGTGCTGCATTCTCTTTAAATGGTTGCAAAAGCCCCCGACCACTGTCGTTAATGTATCACTAAATCATTCTGTAAATGATACAGTTCCAAAGGCTCCGAATACTCATTTTTACCTCTAATTTATTGACTACGTACGTGTGTCGGCAGTTCAGTGCCCATCCATTTAAAAAAAGATATCTTCCCAACGTTGCTCGGTTTTCGTTGTGAAGGGGGAGAGTTGGCGTCGGTTAATTTGTGACCAGGCGGTAACTTTATTTAGTTTTGGGAATGCAGTAAGATTCTCAACACCAGATTTCGCGCCCCCAGCCATTTGTTTGCATACTCAGTGTCTTTTTGTGGGCCCCTCGAATCGTTGCCCCCCTCCTCCCTCAGGGGGCGAGAAGCGGTCTCAGTGGGATATGGTGCCACTTTCGTTGTTGTGTTGTGTTGTATCTGACGTGAAAGGAATCGCCAAGAGTCAAGTTTTGCTAAAATTTCCCATGAGGCTTCTGTAGACAGGATTAAAAGTCTTGCTATGCCTGGAGCTGAATGAAACAACGTTGCTAGTCATTCACGTTACATGTTTCCCGGGGAGAGTAGATCATATGAAAGACTAAAATATTCAGCAATTAAGTGATTCATAACCTGACTATCGTTGCGTGCTATTATTATTTTATGATATGCCTTTCTAGGCTCCGAACAACCGCCGAGAAGTAAACTGGCTAAACTGAGTTTTATTTTTCACCGCCAGGTGGCTGTTGGCGCCTGGAGAATGCAGGTTTTTTGGCACGTTTTCTGGCAACCTTCCATTTCCTCTCCGGACAGTTCTGTGTCAAATTATGATAGAGTCGCCGCGATTAGAGCATCATGTCACGAATATTTTCCTTTTTTCTTCCTGGCTCTTTTTGCAGTTGTTTTTTTCCTCCGAGCGCATCTCTTACAGAGGGAGTTTATTTGTGCAGTTGAAAATTCCCCAGTCACTGATGCTGATATCGTCAGAGACACTAAGTATCGCCCGCAGAACCACTCCCACCCCCCTCACGGAGTTCGAAAATATGGAAGAGTTATACTTGAAGGACTATAGAAGAAAGAGAGGACGAGAAGTTAATAGCATTAAGAGGTTTTATAGCTGAGGTAAGAAATGAAACGAAGGGTGATGTGAAGATCTAGTTCATGTCAAATGCTAGGTTACAGAATGTAGAATTTTCCGCGCCTTCTTCAAACTTCGGGACAGTTGCAAGGAATTATGTAGGGTGGGTTACAACATTGCAATGGGAAGCTTACCCATATGGACATATTTAAGTTGTCGGTTCAATGGAAGCTCACGACTGCGAAGATCAAGACACCGCAGTGGGCGCTGAGGGCTCATGGGGGAGAGCAAGCAAGTGCCCTCGCTTGCTCCTTATATCTGCCTATGGCTCTCAGTGCCCTTTTCCTTCTAAAGCCCCGGTACAAACGCAATCAGAAATGCATTGGTTAATCAATAGCGGACTAATTGCCAGTTCATACAATTGTCGATTAAACCAATCTGGACATTATATGGTGATTATATGGTTATCTCTATCAGAATCCTGGATTTGGTTCTGAATTACTTAGAATATAGTCGGTTTTCAAAAAGTGTTCATTTACAATATCATTCATCTATTTTTATGGACAGCCAAGCGTCAATGTGACAACTGCGCGAAAACTATTTTGCTAATCATATCCAGTATGTGAACGAAAACAGAGTTGCTAAAATTAACGCAGAGGTGTCATCTGGCCTGTTTAAGAGAACCTGGCATATTTGAATAGGTATTTGAACTGAGGTGGCCATGTGATAGATGCCACATGATAAGTGTCGAAACACACCCTATTTTGAGGCCTTCCTCCCCAGTTGATAACTCAGAAAGTGCATCCAAATGATGTCCTGTAGGGATGGCTTTTTTATTTTGGAAAGGAAGATCAAACTATAGGAAATATTGAGCTTGTTTGTCACATAGGCGAATCAAGCAGGATTTCCAGCCTGGGAGGGGGGGCACATATGGTCGGAAGGAGGCGCCATTTGGTCCGGATAGAGGGGGCGCCAAAACTGATCAGCTGGGCGCCAAATCCTCTCACGGGGGCACCAATACTTGCATCCTGGGGATGATATTTCGTGGCGCGCCATCGACCCTTCAGGAAGCGCCGTGACCATTTCAGGGGTACTGAGGGGTGGACCCCACCCCCTTCCTTCGATCTGTCTATGATTTTGTCATTTTTCAGCAGAAATAGGAGTTCTTGCGTGATTCGTCACATGTCCCACCGTATAATCCGGCGAGACTGCTGCAATTTTTCGGGTCCGGCGCAAAAATCTGAATTTCCATCTCGTGGGCGGGCGGCGGTCAAGGAAAAGGTTGACCCGAGGTCGGCATTGATCCCAGCGCTTCCCGCATTTGCCAAAGCTGGTGGCGGCTCACAGCTCTGTGAGCCGGCGGTGGTATGCCTATTGTTTCAAATTGTAATGATCGCCCCCTCCAGCTTATATATACAGTTTCTTTTTCACTTTTCGTCGGTTCGCCGGTGTTGTGCCTGCGCAGGTTTCTGTCTCTTAGATGGCTGAGCTGTCTTTGTGAGCTCACACCATGAGTCACACCCTATACCAGTGGGCCGCGACCAGCGTACACTGGAGCGTGTCAATATTAGTTTCTATTACGATATACCACCAATTCCTGCGGGTAAATAATTAGGTCATCTCAGGCGTGCTTATCATGGACCGTCATAGAACATGTAACATGTAGGTACTGGCGTAAGACGAGAACATTTAATGGTGCTCTATTGTAGCTGGACCGTCATTGATCCTTGATCTGTTTGCCTGAACAAAACCACGAAACCGCACTCCTGACTCGACTGCCCGCGCGGACGCATCTCCAGTGGGTTGTTGGACGCCGAGGAGTGACAATGACGTTAGAACTCGGGCAGGGCAGGGCTTAGGCACAGGCTGACTTGGTGTCGTTTCGGTCTTGCACTTTTTGCTTGATGTGTGCTGTGTTGTCTCCATACAGGTAGTACGGTTATAAATTTTAATATCCAATCCAAATTTGCTCCAATACAAAGACGATTAGTGAATCATACACTTACGGCCCATGGTAATGACGCTGACCGCCAGATAGAGGAATTCGGTACCGTCTCACAAAAGGTGAAAACCAAAGCACGATACGGACAGAGGGTGCAAACGGTCAATTTCTACCAGCTGACCGTTATAAAAATGTTTTGTTCCAGTGCCGAACGTTATACCCGACCGGCGCGGCATAGTTCGCAGTCATGATCTGAGAACGAAACTGATCAGAGAGTCTTAACACGCGCATTGACGGGGGGCGGGTACCCGCCCCCCTCGGGTTTTTCGGAGACAGCAGAAAAACGGCGGCGCGTAGCGCCGCCGTACTTGGTATACCTTTTCCCTCATCATTTTTACAACTTCTGTTAAAATTTTAAGGTTAGGTCATCTCAGGTCAGGTCACCAGTACAGGTCAAGTGACCCGACCTCAAAAAAAGTTTAAGATAGCATAAGTCAGAGCAGGGTGAACTTATCAGATTGAAACTCATATCACATAATGGCCCTACCGAGTTCTCTAACATATGTTCCGGTATTTTTGATATCGATGACCTAAGGTCAGGTACGAGGCATGACCTCTCCATTGGAAATACATGGGAAAAATGGTTTTTACGGAATAACTCAGTAACGGATGGTGATAGAGCATTTATTTTAGCTGCATTAGACTCGCCTGGGCTTTGCGGTTCTAATGATATGCATTTTATATAATTTGACCCTGACCTGACCTCAGGTCAGGTCAAATCCTTGATTTGACCTAGCAAGGTCAAATTATATATCATTCGATTCGGCTTGCTAAGAGGGTTCATATAGTTCAAGTCGTTTTGCTCTATCTTTACTTGTTCAGATTTCATGGCCGAAAAACTGAATTTACATGTTATCCCTATGACGGGCATGTTTTGACCTCTCGTGACCTTAAATGTGACCTGACAAAAAAATGGTTCAAATGTTTTCGATGGAGAAGTGGATGGGCAGCCCAACGCCGTTTACCGTTTTTCGCTACCTACCGTGGTTCTCGAGATCTTAGGGGGGCGGGTACCCGCCCCCCCCGTCAATGCGAAGGTGGCTCAGACCCCCGTCAATGCGCGTGTTAAAAGGCGCTGGTACAGGGATTATTAGGTTTTAAGTGCTTGACTTTACTAATTTAAATTTTTTTAGTCGTAACATGACCAGCAGAAGGGGATTTTTTATGCTGCGGTAACTAATAATTTCTTGAAACTGGTCACTGCTGGTATATCCGTTCAGAAATAATAGTAACAATGAATAGTATCGAAACAAATTTCATAAATAAACAGTATCGAAACACAAGCAGCCGACAGCCTTTGGCTGATAATCCCCGCTGCGCGTCTCCCCGCGTGGTCAGTTGAGCTTCGTTCTCACCCCTCCCCGAGATCGCACGCCGCCTCCGATTTCACCACGTTGTGTCAACATGGTGTAATCTCGCCGCCGATGCCTGCAGTCAAGGCCAGCATCTACTCGTGATGCCAAATATGCGATGGGAACTCTACGCCAAGGGCAATTCTCCTCCAGCCTCGCCAACTGACACTGGTCCAGCTGTGTTTGAAGTTGTCTGCCCGCCGGAATATACCAGCGTTGGAACGCGCGGTGTTGCCTGTCTGCGCCACTCGGACTATTTTACGACCTCGCGCCCTCAAATCGCGCCCTTGTTTGTCACCCCAAAAGGGACAAGGGCACTGAGCTCGGGTCTTTTCTGAGGTCTGCCGGCCGACTGCGGGGCAGCGACCTCACGAACCCGGGTCCCCCGCACTTGTTTACGCTTCCAGGATGGAAAGGCCGGGAGGGGGGGTCTGTCGCAGGTCTGCGCAGCTGTTCTGGGCAGAATGTCCTTCCTGGGGTGTAGAAGCTGGGAGTGGTCCGTCACAGGTCTGCGCAGCTGTTCTGGGCAGGTATAATTCCTTGGTAGAAATTAGCTTTGCAAGCGGGGGACGTGTACCCTCGAACTGGTGAACCAGGGGGACATGTACCCTCGAACTGGTGAACCAGGGGGACGTGTACCCTCGAACTGGTGAACCAGGGCGACGTGTACCCTCGAACTGGTGAACCAGGGGGACGTGTACCCTCGAACTGATGAACCAGGTGGACGCGTACCCTCGAACTGGTGAACCAGGGGACATGTACCCTCGAACTGATGAACCAGGGGGACGTGTACCCTCGAACTGGTGAACCAGGGGACGCGTACCCTCGAACTGATGAACCAGGGGGACGTGTACCCTCGAACTGGTGAACCAGGGCGACGTGTACCCTCGAACTGGTGAACCAGGGCGACGTGTACCCTCGAACTGGTGAACCAGGGGGACGTGTACCCTCGAACTGATGAACCAGGTGGACGCGTACCCTCGAACTGGTGAACCAGGGGGACATGTACCCTCGAACTGGTGAACCAGGTGGACGCGTACCCTCGAACTGGTGAACCAGGGGGGACGCGTACCCTCGAACTGGTGAACCAGGGGGGACGCGTACCCTCGAACTGGTGAACCAGGGGGACGTGTACCCTCGAACTGATGAACCAGGGGGACGTGTACCCTCGAACTGGTGAACCAGGGCGACGTGTACCCTCGAACTGGTGAACCAGGGGGACGTGTACCCTCGAACTGATGAACCAGGGGGACGCATACCCTCGAACTGGTGAACCAGGGGGACGTGTACCCTCGAACTGGTGAACCAGGGGGACGTGTACCCTCGAACTGATGAACCAGGTGGACGCGTACCCTCGAACTGGTGAACCAGGGGGACATGTACCCTCGAACTGATGAACCAGGGGGACGTGTACCCTCGAACTGGTGAACCAGGGGGACGCGTACCCTCGAACTGATGAACCAGGGGGACGTGTACCCTCGAACTGGTGAACCAGGGCGACGTGTACCCTCGAACTGGTGAACCAGGGCGACGTGTACCCTCGAACTGGTGAACCAGGGGGACGTGTACCCTCGAACTGATGAACCAGGTGGACGCGTACCCTCGAACTGGTGAACCAGGGGGACATGTACCCTCGAACTGGTGAACCAGGTGGACGCGTACCCTCGAACTGGTGAACCAGGGGGACGCGTACCCTCGAACTGGTGAACCAGGGGGACGCGTACCCTCGAACTGGTGAACCAGGGGGACGTGTACCCTCGAACTGATGAACCAGGGGGACGTGTACCCTCGAACTGGTGAACCAGGGCGACGTGTACCCTCGAACTGATGAACCAGGGGGACGCATACCCTCGAACTGATGAACCAGGGGGACGCGTACCCTCGAACTGGTGAACCAGGGGGACGTGTACCCTCGAACTGATGAACCAGGGGGACGTGTACCCTCGAACTGGTGAACCAGGGCGACGTGTACCCTCGAACTGGTGAACCAGGGCGACGTGTACCCTCGAACTGGTGAACCAGGGGGACGCGTACCCTCGAACTGATGAACCAGGGGGACGTGTACCCTCGAACTGGTGAACCAGGGGGACGTGTACCCTCGAACTGATGAACCAGGGGGACGCATACCCTCGAACTGATGAACCAGGGGGACGCGTACCCTCGAACTGGTGAACCAGGGGCACGCGTACCCTCGAACTGGTGAACCAGGGGGACGTGTACCCTCGAACTGGTGAACCAGGGGGACGTGTACCCTCGAACTGATGAACCAGGGGGGACGTGTACCCTCGAACTGGTGAACCAGGGGGACATGTACCCTCGAACTGATGAACCAGGGGGACGTGTACCCTCGAAGTGGCGAGACAGGGAGACGTGTACCCTCGAAGTGGCGAACCAGGAGGACGTCTCGTAAAACTGGAGCTGACTTTTCTCATTTCCCTCTACATTCCAGCTTTGCTGAACTTTCCCGGGGAGCGCTGTTTAGGACAGCTAAGTTTTGTTTCGCCTCCCACGGGCCATCACCGGGTCGGAGTTACCCATCCCCCCCCCGATGCCTGATGTCGCAAGTGAAACGAATATTTAACATGTCCCTGCTGCTAGACATGCCTGTTCTGTACATCCAATCAGCTTCGACCAGGAGTTAAAGTCAAGTATGGAGAGCGGCGCTTTGCCCTATGTGGGGTGCCGCTCATGGTCAAGCTTGGAGAAAAGATGACTGTGGCGTTATACCGACGTATACTATGTGCATGCCTGGAGAATATGTACACGAAACACAAAAGTACCGTTAACACAAACGGCGCACCTGCGATAATTCCTTCCGTGCTAATGGTATAAGAAAGGGACTGCATGGAATTTTTAACGCATGTTTTGTGTTCGCTGTGCTCCCGAAGCGTACACGGGACCTGACGTTACGACTTAGGAGGGTGGGGCATTACATAGCCTGTTGCATTATAACGCCCACATTTTACACAGAGGCCGTTGCTGTCAACGCGGCTTTATCCATCATGGAATAATACTATCGAAGAAGAAACCATTGCAAGCCGTGATTGCATATGGTTATGTTCAGCTGCTTAGCTGCAGAGACGGGCTTCGCTGGAGGAGGAGCAAAGCTTCTGTTCGCTTTGCTGTGAGGCCTAATTAACGGCGGGGTCTTTTGGCTATAACCGGGAGGCAGAACCCCACGTTTTCTCAGTTTGAATGCGGCGTAATTTATGGACGGCCCTTTCTACGCCCGCGAACGGTTTTTACCTGACGATTTATATATGGCAGTTGAACGGAGACAAAGGAGTCTTGACTTGAACGGGTAACATTCAGCAGCCTAACTTCTGCCTTTTTCAGGATAAGTGTAGCGCTCTCGCTTAGAGTGGCCCGTTTTAGGCCGTAGGTGCAGATTGGATGAGCACCAATATATCAATATTCGCGATGTAGCCATACCACCATGCCAGCACACTTGTGCACGCAGGACACTAAATTTATGAAAGTCTTGGAATCTCTTTCGTTTTTGGTCTAGCTTTGTCTGAATCTTTTGTTTCTGAAGGCAGGGGCGTAGCCAGGATTTCGCTCAGGGGGCGGCGCCCCGAAAAGGGCCCCTGCGACAGCACCAAAAGGGCCCTGATGGGTAAAAAGGCCCCTGTTTGTTACAGAATAGAGTGCTGAAGAGGGCTTAAGAGTGCCCTGTCTGGTATAAAAATTTCAAATTTGGCCACAGAGCATAGTGCGGGCGAGCCGCGCGTCGCGTGGCTCGTGTCCACAGGGGGTCCTTCGGGGCCCTCAGCGGGGGCGGCTGTCCCTGCCGCCCCCCTTGGATACGCCCCTGTCTGAAGGTGACCTTAGTTGATGCATTCGTGGTACACAGTGACATACTGTGTGTGCACGTGAACTGAAGCTTGTGACCAACTCGGAAGCTGCCAGCTGCAGTTGGCTTTATTTCGGGGTAGTGTTTTTGTTTCCTAACCACCAAACAGGTAGAATGGGCTGCAAGTCATCAGCTCCTACCCATGAGGACTGTGTGTTTTCTCGCGCTGTCCAGAGTGGAGTGGCTGAGCCAGATTTGATGTGGGAAGGCGGCTGGTGGCAGGTATCTGCGACTGGTGCGACACCTGCAGCAGCGCTACCGCATGGAGCCGGCCGGCAGCCAGGGCGTCTGGAGTCTGGACGACTACCAGTTCGTCTGCTTCATCTGGGGCAGCGCCCAGCTGCTGGACCACCCGCGCGTCCGGCCCAAGGCCATCGCCGACCCAGAGATGGTGGAGGCTCTTGCGCCCGACTTCATGTTCTTTAGCAGCATCCAGTACATACTGAAGGTCAGCCCCGCGCTGGGACCAGCGGGTTCTGGTCAGTTCGTGCATGGTGCATGACTGCAGACTGCATGTTTTTCTGCTGATTTTGTTTTGGAGCGCCCCCTCGGCCGTTGCTAGGCCTATTTGAGGAGCTATTTTGTGTTGGCTGTCTCGTGCCCTTTTGGGACCGACCGACTTGCAACCAGTCGTGTACGTTGCGAATCATTGTTTCATGTTGGCCGACTATCACTGGTCTGGTTGTAGTCCGTATCACTGGACTGGGGTGAGCTAACGGGCCGTAACCTTCCGGCAGGTGAAGACCGGTCCCTTCGCCGAGCACAGCAACCAGCTGTGGAACATCAGCGCCGTGCCGCACTGGTCCAAGGTCAACTCGGGCCTGCTGAAGATGTACCGCGGCGAAGTGCTCTGCAAACACCCCGTCATCCAGCACTGTCGCTTCGGCTCCATACTCAGCATCGCGCCGGCTGCCAACAGGCAGCACGAGCTGGTCATTCCCCGCCGGTGCCGGCCGCCAGGGGGCCGCTGCTGGGACGGATGCCGCCGCCCGGAGCCACAGGTCTGCCCACAGGGAGGATGCCGCCGCCCGGGGCCACAGGTCTGCCCACAGGGAGGATGCCGCCGCCCGGAGCGCCTGGTCTGCCCGTGGGAAGGATGCCGCCACCTGGAGCGACAGGTTTCCCCGCGGGAAGGATGCCGCCGCCTGGAGGGCTTGGTCTGCCCGCGGGAAGTATGCCGCCGCCCGGAACCGTGCCACTGAGGAGAACGCCTCAGGCCGGAGGGGTCGCTTTGGGGAGAACGCCGCCGCCGGAGAGCCTACCAATGGGATGAGAGTGGTGCCGGTAGGTGTCGCACTGCCTACCTGACTACTGCGCCAGGGTGATAAGTCTAAGTTGAGATGTTCAGGCGGCGTCAGGAACGGGTCCAAAGGGGCGGTCCCCTGTTTGGTTGGTGGAGTCGCCACCTATAAACTCAAGGCTCTCATGTCGTGCCGCGAAGGCACACTGAGAAGGCGAGAACTGTACGACACCGGCGCGTTAGAATGGACTTAACAAGGTTGACTTCATTTGTAATTAGGTTTCGTATGATCTGCTGGTGATGAAATACAGATACAAGGTGTCTGGAGGATGCGGCCCGTTTTCCGGCGTATTTTTATGGTTTGTTGTTGGTCCACTGCGAGCCGCAGACTCTCGCTGGAATATTTGGTCACCCTGTTCCAATCAATGGCGCCTCATGATCCAAATGGTTCCGCTACCTCCTAGTAAGACTTTTGAAACACATCCTTTACAAAAATGAGTCGGGGGGGCATCCCTGGGCATGTACAAAAGCCGTCCCCAGATGGAACAGACCCCCTCCCCCTGGGCCTCGCCCCGCTCTTAAATAAATATATCCGTCGCTGGGCTGTGTAACAAGTTTATATGTTCGCAACAGACAGCACGGCATATGCTGGACAAGTTTTTCTGTGATGCTTTCTCTGTAAGTTCTGATGCGCCGCCGGCTCTTGGATTGTCACGGTCTGCGCGTTTAATGCTTTACTGATGTAGTATCTCGTTCGTTTTTTATTAACGCCGTCGTTGCCACGTTTTCACATCATTATGCGTTATCGTGTGTCGTGAATGGACGCCCGAACTGTGTGTGGCCGTGCCTCTGCCTGTGATAGGGGGTTGATCTTACTGTTTACGAAACTTAATGGCATACTTCACTAGTCATGCAGTCACCCACAGGTGACAGGTCCGAACTCTCTCTGTCGCCCTCAGGTGACAGGTCCGAACTCTCTCGTCGCCCACAGGGTGACAGGTCCGAACTCTCCCCTTTGCCCACCGGGTGACAGGTCCGAACACTCTCCGTCGCCCACCAGGTGACAGGTCCGCACTCTCCCCTTCGTCCACCGGTTGACAGGTCCGAACTCTCTCCGTCGCCCACCGGGTGACAGGTTCGCACTCTCCCCGTTGCCCACCGGGTGACAGGTCCGAACTCTCTCCGTCGCCGACCGGGTGACAGGTCCGAACTCTCTCTGTTGCCCACCGGGTGACAGGTTCGCACTCTCCCCTTCATCCACCGGGTGACAGGTCCGAAAACTCTCCGTCGCCCACCAGGTGACAGGTCCGCACTCTCCCCTTCATTCACCGGGTGACAGGTCCGAACACTCTCCGTCGCCCACCAGGTGACAGGTTCGCACTCTCCCCTTCATTCACCGGGTGACAGGTCCGAACTCTCCCCTTCGCCCACCAGGTGACAGGTTCGCACTCTCCCCTTCACCCACCGGGTGACAGGTCCGAACTCTCCCCTTCGCCCACCAGGTGACAGGTTCGCACTCTCCCCTTCATTCACCGGGTGACAGGTCCGAACTCTCCCCTTCGCCCACCGGGTGACAGGTCCGAACTCTCCCCGTTGCCCACCGGGTGACAGGTCCGAACTCTCCCCGTTGCCGACCGGGTGACAGGTCCGAACTCTCTCCGTCACTTGCAGCGTGCTTCAGGGTCGTATGGATACCCATGTGACTGAATGTACGAATTTGGGCGGTCTCTCGAGCGCTTCTCAATGCCAGAACAGCTGTGGCGACTTTACGCAGACTGTCGAAAAGTCACAACATTGGTTTGCCACTTGGGTGTGGAGACGAAAATTATGCTGAGAATTCCCAGCCTAAAAGTGGAAGATTGTCGTCTGGTGTCGCGGGTAGACTTGGTTTCGGAATCTTTCTTGGAAGCGAAGGATGTATTTTTGTTTTGACATACACAAAATATGGTGTGAACTGTCCGTCTTCTTGTCATATAAGCAGGGGCGCAGTCGTTCCATTTATGATCAGCTTCAAATAGCTATCCCTATTCTTTAGAAGTTGGTCTGAAATATGCTATATATAAGCCAAAGCAACGAGAGCTAAAAAGTGCTGAAATTTTATATCTAGCAGTGGAAAATCAGGTTCAGATTCTGTGCAAGTGAGTGGGAGATTCAAAGTGTCGGGTTGTGGTTTTCCGCCCAGCGCTCCTTGTTTTGGGACACACGTTGGCTGCGGCGGCTTCTGACTCGGGCTCTCCGCGGGCGTGGGAACCGAACACATGTTGACTCCTGAAGCGCCTTTGTGATGTTTGAGACGCGAGCCAGCCACCGATGGGAGCGCTGGGGGCACACATTGTAGTGACTCATCAGCGGCGTCAGAACTGGAGCCGGTGGTTGCCTGGATGCAGACCGGGGCTGGGAGACTGTCTCGGACGGGGGGCTGCAGGGCGTCTGGCCGTGCCGGCTGATTTTAGGCCTAGTGGACGTGTGAGGAAAGTCTCTCGTGGATTGCGCTTGCGACATCCTTAATCAAGGTCGCTATGCCAATCGCACGCAAAAACACCCGCATTTACGTATGCTTACCAGGCGACTCTGTTCGTGATACATGGTGTCAACCTGTGTACGACCACGGGCTCGGAATTGGTGACAATGTGATTATTGTGACGCCTCGTCAATAAAGGCGTAGAACTCTGATCAGTGTCTAATCTACACATTTAAAGTACTAGAAGTCCTTTCTGTGACAGGATACCCAGGGGGGCTGTCAGAATAGCTGGTGCATGACTCAACATACAGTTAAACAGCCCCAACTGTGCGTAATTACGAGTGGGGATCGAATTCCAGGAGAGTGCGTGACGCGGCCGGGCCACCTAAGCTGTCCAGAGCTTATGTTTACGCGATGAGCTGGCCAGCTCCCCAAGTCTATCAGCGGCGGCTTTGGACAGGTTTAGACAGATTTCGGTGAGATATTCAGTGATGATAGGGTGGCGTTGCGGTTTCGTCTACGTCCGCCGGCCGCGATGTGTTGGCTGGGACCACGTGGTGCTCAAGGCCGCTCCGCCTACGTTCCGCGGCGCGCCGCCGCGCCGTACGCGGCGCTACAGCTGACTGGGGGAGCGGGTCAGCGGTGACAGAGGTGCAAATTCGGTCCTGGATTCTGCCCACAGCGCCGTTGGCGGTTCTACACTAGCTGACTGAGGGAGCGGGTCAACGGCGACAGAGGTGCAAATTCGGTCCCAACAGCTGCCAGTGGTGCATGGTTGATCTAATTTACAGTGTAGGTTGCTAGCATACGTGTTGAAAGAGGCGGTGACCCTCTCCTCCCGCACTATTCATCCGGAAATGTTCCGATTTCTGTCCAATTGAGGATAGTGAAAACAAATTGTAACCGGCTTGTGTGGGAGGCGGCAATGAGCCCAAATCCGATGAACATTTGTTTCTAGGGGAGAATGTTCCTTGTCAGCAGGAGGCTGGATATGGAATAATATGCGGATCCAGGATTATCTATCGGGGGCACATGGTTGGGAGCGCCATTTGGACCAGGGGGCGCCAACTTTGAACGGTAAAATCTATCAGGTGCCCACCATATTCTATCGAGTGGAGCGTCAATACGCGCATTCTGGGCGGGGAGGCGATGGGAAGCCATATTTTGGGGAGCGTCATCGACCTTTCAGGAGGGTACCGAGGATCGATTGGGTGGGGGCCAAGTGCCCCGTTGCCCGCCCCCTGGATCCGCTTATGGTTTAAATGGCACCATCGCAGTTTAACCGGTGGCGACGCTTATGGTTCCAAATGGCAGATCACGCAGCGGGTCGCGTTTCGGGTATGACTTTTTACCTCTACTATGATTCATCGACGCGTAGCAGGCGGCGGGGCAGTGAGCGAACTATGGCCGTGACATTTCAGGGTCGCCTTCCGCGTCAATGGTCGGCGGCGGCACGAACAGTGCCGGGCAAACGTCACACGGACTTCAAAGACAGGAAAGGCAGCAGGCAGGAGTGACAGCGGATTTTCACTGGATGTGTGTGGGGGGGGGCTCTGACCTCGTGAATAGTGATGACTGTTAGGAAATGCGCAACCCGAATAAAAAGCTCGCCGAGCGTCAGCGGGGCACCACACCAGCACTGAAATTGGAAGCATTTATGTAGGCCGGCGCAGATGAAGGGGGCAGAACTCAAAAGACCTCGGCTGAGCTCTCACGACGACTCCGGTCTCACACGTGTAGCTCGAACAGAAGAGTGGTGTACTGCTTATTGCATGGGCGAGAATAGTTGTATGGATTTTGTGCGTGCGCCTTTTTCCCCTCTTCGTCTAAATATGAGTGCACGAATGATGCGAGTCATGGAAACGAAAATTGTCGGGATGTGCTGAAGCATAATACAGGCACAGTTACAGAACGGTACATTTTTTCTTTGGGAGCTTTGGGAACTTTCCCCAATTTTGTAGGGGAACTGTAGCTAGGGCGAGCCCCGTTTGCTTCCGGTTGTCAATGCCCCTGGTAACAGATTTGAGAACTTACTGGCACATCCAGGGGAGCACTCGCCAAACACCAGCGAGCGATAAGTTTAAAACGGCCATCTCCCCCCCTCCACACCTCAAAGCCAGACAAGTGGAAGTTGGCTGAAATACAGGACGAGGCGACGTACATATTTACTACTGCAACCTGTGCGGGCCAGCTCCGTCAATTCCCCATTCACTAGAAATGCGGCGCGTATGTTCCCACGGCCACCCCCGGTGCGGCGAGATCGCAGTCTGGTCACTCTCTCCAGAGGTCGGGGAGTACACATCGGGTCCTACTTCAGATCCGCTCCCGCTGACTCGCCTCCCCTGGGGCGCTCTCATGAGCGTGTCGCGCAGCGTGGAGATCAGCGTGCCGGTAACTGAAGCGCCCGAACAACCCCAGCAAACGGGGGCGTGGATTTTTTTAAAGTGATTGGAGCTGTCCAATTTGAAAGCAATGTTAAAAAAACCACCATTTAAAAGGGTGGTGATATAATACGATGTGTTTAAACTTTTTCACAGGCACTGGCGGCCGAACGGGGGGGCGCTACCGGGACACGATGCCCACCCCTTAAATTATACATTTAAACACTAACCGTATGGTGCTGATTGGAAAGAAATTGTTTGAAGAGCCCATGGTGCCCGCCTTAAATTCGGGCGTTCCACCGTCACTGTCCACAGGCCTGTTGAACTATGTAAAACCATTTAAAGGTTCTTAAAACAAGCATAAAAACACTAAAATTGAAAGAATGTGTTCTAACATTACTTGGACGTTTCATTGGGGTGCCCGGGCGTCCCAAAGGAAGACAAATCGGCACGCCTGCCAAACTACCCTATTGATTGAATGGTGAAATAATTTATAAATGTGAATTGTTAGGTATATAATGCACCCATGCGCTTTTAATGTTGCTACTTGCAATATCTAATTATAGAAGTAGTCCACTGGGCTAGAAGTGGACGTGGTCGGGTCGGTTTCCAAGCACCAGTCTGCGCCGTGGGGGTCCACTGGGTTCCAGAGGCTGGAGCGCAGCTCTATCAGTGAACCGGGCCGGCGCAGGCAGTCACGTCCGCGTCTGTTGTCTTTGATATCGGAGGCGTCCCTCGTCCTGGCTGAGAGAAAAAACGGCGTAGCAACCAGTGAGTCGTGGTGTCAAACACCAAGGCGGTTTGTTCCCGCAAATGTTGAAACTTACCGACCGGCGAATCGACTGGTGCGAGTAAGCCCGGCGGACGCTGCACTGCGCTAGCTTGAATGCCAGGTGCGAAGCTCGGTACAGGCAGTTGAGTTTTCTGGTGGGTGTGGGCCCACTTTAGACGTTTGACACCTCCACCAAGTCGCACCAGGCACGCGGACTGGCCACGGGCGTGTCTCAACAGGAATCCCGAATACCGGCCGGCCGGCGTGCTGAGGTGCTCGGCCATGTGGCTGCGGCGGCCATTGCACAGCACTGCAGGCTGCAATATTCGGCAAGGCCGGCGCCGGGCGCGCGGATGCCGCCGCCGGGAGCCGACAGGTACCACTTACCGACGTGTCGTCCCTAGACAGGCGGTGTGCAGGGTCATAACTAACGTCATTTACTGCTCTGTTAACCCTCGCCCCACCGGGGGGCCATCGATGGCCCCCCTAAGGTTTTTCCGGGATAGCAGAAAAACGACGAGGCGCAGCACCGCGGTTGAGGGCTCTACCTCTCACTGCATCATTTTCCCATCATCCCTGAAATTTTTTACCCCGGGTCACCCAAGGTCAGGTCACCAGACGAGGTCAACCAAGGTCACCTCACTTCACCTTTAGAGCTCTGTAAGAGCTACATTTCAAAGTCGATCGATTTGAAACTTCCTACACTTCATGACCCCTCCAGGGTCTACAAGGTGTATATCCGGGATTTTTCGATTTCGTGCCCTGAGGTCAGGTCACCAGCCGACCTCTCCCATTGGAAAAGCATGGGGAAAAGCTATTTCATGATATAAAAGCCACAAAAATGATTGCAAATACTCAGACTGCTCAGAACAACGTTTTTGGACACCCTTTCACGGATCCCAGGGGTCATATTTGCCCTTTGACTTTTCCAAGGTCATCCAAGGTCACCAGAGGTCAAAAACAGTATTTTGACAATAACTTTTGACCTAATTGAGCTAGAGCGGTGAAACAAACACCATCGTGTTTGTCTGGTCACTGGCTTTCATTTAATATACGGCAAGGTCACTTTTTGACCTTTCGTGACCTCAGGTCATATTAGGTCACGAGGTGACCTCTGGCGGTCAAACCACTGGCGGGAGGTCTTTACGTTCCACATAGCGGAAAAAGTACTGGCAATTTGCTATCAAATGTACTTTACCAGGCCTCAATAGCTCTAATGACATAAGAGTTATGCCCAGTTTGCTTAATCATTGCATATTTGAGTGAAAATAGCCGATCTTGACCTAATTTGACCTCTGGAGGTCAAACCATTGACCTGAGCACTAAAACATGCGAAGTAATTTCTTACTGAATTCACGCGAGCTTTCTATTGCACTTCGCAGATTTGCGCTAACGCCCATATTTTCGGAGTTAGAGGGGGGCCATCGATGGCCCCCCGGTGGGGCGAAGGTGGCGCCGGACCCCCGGTGGGGCGCGGGTTAACGCAGTGTGCAGCAAATATTCATTACGTAGTGTAGTAAAATTATGGGTGGAGATCCCGGGGGTTTGGGGGTCAGGACCCCCTGGATTTTGATTATCAAATAGACGTTGCATAGGCTTGCACTGCCGTGCCAGCTTTAACTCATCCAGGACCCCCTGGATCGAAGAGATATATCTAGCCTTGTAGACTGTCGATACCGGCAAAGAGTGAAGGGGCCAGTCAGTCTTCCACCTTCCATCGCCAAGAAACTTTCCAACCCATCTTCCACAGAGAAAAATTTTGACGCTGCTTTTCGGTGTAATTCTCCCTTAACACTTTAATCGCACCATGATTACTAAAGACTACTCCCATGAAACACCAGTGAAACGCGGAAACTCTTCTGTGAAAACACGTCGATTATTTTTCGGAGAGTCTTTTTCATATCATAAAAGCGTTACTGCCGGCTTAACTCACACCGGCTTGACGCCTCCTCTAATATCAAAGGATCATGTCAGCGCCCAAGGAGTGTTGATGGAGTAAAGGTGGCGTCATCCAGCTGCAATGACCCTCTCAATACACCTTCTTGTCTCTATCAGCATTACAGAAGCGTCAACACAGCTCGCGCGAGCTCTCTTCCGGTGTTTTGTCGGTGTCATCGCGGTGCACTGCGCAGGACGCGCGCGCCAAAACGACGCCATTTTTTGTCGTCAGTTGCCATTGCAAACAGCGAAGAGCGTGGCAGGAAAATTGTGGGTACCTACTGCTCATAGTGGACGAAAGGAATAAAGAGGTGAGTCAAGTGTTGATTAATTTCAACTGACAATTTTCTTAATATCTGAGTGAATTACTTTTTGACTACCTTTGGTGATAATCATATGCGAAATTTTGCGCTACTGGTCGGCCCTTTCTTATACCTACCTGTCTGTCCTTGCTAATGGTGGTGACTTCTGTTTCTAAATTTGATATGCTGCTGAAACGTAAGCGTCATCCACTATCCACGGAATACTATGTTAGACCATGCGATGCTTCGGCATTTGCGGTTTTCTTACTCGATTCCTGTCAGGGAGAGGTGGGACTGACTTATCCTATACCTCTCATTATTTTCTAAACAGGTTGGAATAGGCTATTGAATCTTTTCAGCTCCCCTAGTCCGTCCAAAACATAAACATCTTTTATCCGCCAAAAAAACAAACACGGATTTAATGATGCACATGTTATCCGATCCTGTATAAATAACTTTCAATAGAACCTTCACATTATGTAGTAACATAAAATTAAAACGCAGTTTTTCTACCATTTATCTCAAATGAATAACAAAACATATTTTGGACAGCAGTTTTCAATCGCCTTATTAGAAAAGAAATAACAAATTCGGTGAAGCGGGTATCGGTTTCGCAATTTTGAAAAATCAATGGAGTAGCGGTAGTGATTTCAACAAGCCAAAGTAGCGGAAATAGGGGTAGCTTTGTCTCAAATTTGGTAGTGGCGCCCACCTCTGGTCAACATTGTTTTGACAAATATTGGTACTGGTGTGAAAATATATTACCTGTGTAGAGTACCTTTTATAACTGACGTAGTATGTATAATTAAGTTGTGCTACCATTTTAGAAGCCGCACCGAGGATGTCTCCGTGGCTGCTGAAAGAAGGAGGCCAGTCACAGGGGCGTAGGAACGGTTTGAAAAGTGGGGGGCCAACTTTAGAGGGGGCCCACCTCAAGGGGGCCCCAGTTCACGGGGCCCATAATTATAAAAAAATTAGTTAGCTCGTTTGGTGTCAATAAGGCACGCATGCACACAAGGATGTCAATATATGGAAAATTGAGAAATTAAATTTTGCCCTATGATTTTGAGTTGTACCTATTTGATACCAAATCATAGTAAAACGCCAAAAAACATTTTTTGTTTTTTTACCAAGACCCATTTCAAATACGAAATACATTTGTAAGCTTTTTTGGAGGATTTCAATCATTTTTTACCGCGAGCGCGTTTTTTATATTTACAGATGTTTAGGCCCTTTTTTCTTTTTTTCTCCTTTTTTAAATTTAAATACGCTTATGAACAAAGGGCATCCTCCTACCTTCAGCATTAAATCAGGTATCTCCTTGGACATCACGCAAGACCATAAGCAAGCTTGTAACGTTTGCATGGTGGCCAAGGATACTTAGCCATTGGGCAAAAATGGGACAATTCTGTTACTGAAACAAATTGGCGCGGCTAAGTACCCTACACATCTACAAAACTTTTCATCACATTTACAAAATTAGGAACTGTTTAAAAAACTACAGACAATGCTTTGATACCAAATAGCCTCACTTCGCTATGCCTAATCAACTTGTATTTTCTTATTCAATGATGAAAATGGGAACATTTATTTATGTTATTACAGATCTCTTCTTGCCATCATTAGAGATTGATTTAGGTGAAGCCTCATCACAATAAATACGCCTAGCTATATTTCGATGCCTAAAATGCAGAGTTCCAGCATGACTGCAAGTGCAATGTAGGTACTTGATGGCCAGCTTTGTGATGCCGAGGAGGTGTGGGCATGGTGTTATAGTGGTTAGCAGCCTTGCTTTCCACGCGACCAACTCGGGTTTAAGGCACGGTAGATTCCTTGTGCAAGGAGCGATTTGACTCCCAAGAAACCCCTCCAACAGGGAAAGAGTTGGCGACGCCATATAACCCTGGCATCGAAAGACGTCGCGCCTTTCGATGGCTCAGGGACGACTGTTGCTCGGCATTTGGTGCGGGGTCTGTGTGCGATTCATATTTTGAGTTGGGATTGGGATGGAGTTTGATTGGGCCCAGTTCTCGGGACTCATTTGGAAACACTCGGCTAGTAGGTGCCTTGGGTTTTTTACGAAGCGCTCCTCCTCCAGGGGCTTGCAGGCAGCGTACTACCGAACTTGAACGTTCCCTGACAAGCTATCGGGCCCGTTTGGGTTTCTTGTTCTATATTACAGTTGCTGATAGTTGTATATTCGTTGAGGGGGCCCACCTCAAGGGGGGCAGTATCTCCCTGACCCCCGGTTCCTATGCCTATGCCATCCAGGGACCGCTAAATTATCTCGGAGGGCCTAAGGTCCAGACCATGGCTCAGGAACCCAGATCAGTCAGCTCAAGGGCCTAGACCAGTGCATTAGCCTCGGGACCAGCTTTTCAAGGGACCCTACATAAGCACAGGACCCCTAGAAGCTCATCACAGGGGAGTTCCAGATTCGCACAGGGTGCCAGATTAGCTTAGGGGCCCGGTTCAGCTCGGAGGTCCCCAGGTCGACTTATGTAGGGTCTCGAAACATCTAAAGGGACTTGTTCAAGCTCACGAAGCCCAGCTTAGCTCAATGATGTTAGAACAGTTCAGGGCCCCATACCAGATCAGAGGCCCCAGTTAAGCACAGCGGTACCCAGATTAGCTCAGGGCTCAGGGATATAGAGTCTCAGAACACAGTGGCGTAGCCAGGATTCAGATAAGAGGGGTCCGACTACCGTCGGGGGGCCCCAGGCCGGGGGTCCCCTTAGTAACCGGGCCCATCTCCTATATCTTTTGTATAGTATTTTAGCATTATAACATTCACACGAAGGAAATTTTGTTGTGCCTTTTTTAAGCATTCATTCTTATTTTGTTTATAGCTTATTTTTTTCGATCCGACCAAGTGTTGGTAAACTAAGGTCACCAAATATTAAGGATGACCCATACCTTATATGGTAGCGTGGCTATAATAACAGCTTATAATAACAACCGAGGCCATATTTCGGGAAGTTCAATGTTGATGCGCGCATGATGTTAAACCGGAGTCTACCTCAATTCACTCGGGTAATCAGACATGAAGCTATTGGAGGTCAGTCGTTTTGAGTACGAAGAAATGATCTTCTACGGGAAATGATTAGCAATTATATCCCGGTGTCGAATCCATGGACTCTTAATCAGGAAATTTCCAAAGAAAAGAAAAAAACGAATAAAGATACAAGGGATATGGTAGTGTGTCCCGAACGTTACATAACCTCTATTCCGTCGACAGATCCTGTTGAGATCCAGTTACTTTCTTACCCTTGCTATCTTGTAAACGAGCAAATTACCAAGACAAAAGGCGCCCAAGATATCTATCGCCTTGGCTCACTCTGTTATTGTTATTTTCAACCTTTCATACCTATTTTTCTTTTGGGATTATGCTCATCCATTTTTCATTACCCTTGTTTGTCTGTTTTCCTACGAAAATATTGGAAAGTTGTTTATTTCAGAATATTTAGGAATGTAGTTATTGGTGTTAAGCTAATATATTAAAAATTGACTAAAGTGCCCAAATCCCTGTTCGATTTGCTCTTATGGTAAAATTAGATTAATTTTTGCCTATCCTTCGATAATGGTGCCTGATCGACATGTTTCAATTTGTGCTTTTTTAGTACGCAATAGGGGTAGGTACATTTTTTCCGAGGCATATGATTTTGACATTTTTTATTTGAGCTCTGGGGCCACTTAAGACCAACACTTGGCGGCGCTCACAAAGCTAATTTTCGGCCGCTCTCCCGATTAGATCTCAGTGGGTCTCGGAGACCGATTCACGGCGCCTCTTGATCAAAACTGGGGGCCCCTGAGAATCTCTCGGGGCTCCTGAGATTAGTTATCGGCAGCACCTCTGAGACTAATTATTGGGCCCCCAGATTTGCTCTGGAGGGGGGGCTGAGACTGAGTATTGTGGTCATCCAGATTAGCTATTGGGGTCCCCTGAGGCTGTCTTTGGGGTGGGGGAGGGGGGCTGGGAATGACTTCCGACAGCCCTCTGAGACTTACTCTAGGGCGCCCCTGAGACAAACACCCCCGGGGGAGTGGAATCACCTCTGAGACTGAATCTTTGGCGTTCCTGAGACTGACTCGGAGGCTACAGATTAGCTCTCGCGCGCCTAAGGCTAACTCCGGGCCCGTGAGACCAAAACTCGGGAGCACTTCTGGAAATTACTCTCAGAACCCCGAGATTAACTCTCGGATGTCTCTGAGACTGATAACCGGGAGCCCTCTGAGACTAACTTTTGGGTGCTCCCTGAGATTGACTCTCGGGGCCGCTTATACCAAAACTCGGAGGGGGCATAGCCTGAGGCTAAATCTCGAGGGCTCCCAAAATTACCCCTCTGGGGCCCCCCTGAAACCAGCACTCTGCGGATCAAATTAGACTAACTCTCGGAACCCCGGATTAGCTCTCGGGGCCACCTGAAACTAAATATTGACTCCTGAGAGAGAAGCCCGTGAGACTATGAGGGCCCCCCTGAGACCGACTCTTGGAGTGCTCTGAGACTGACTCTTGGGGTTCTCTGAGACAGACTCTCAGGGGGACCCCGAGACCGAATCTCGGGGTCCCCTAAGACAGACTCTTGGGGTCCCCTTGACCGACTCTTGGGGTTCTCTAAGACTGACTCTCAGGGGCCCCCTGGAAATAGACTATGTTGCAGGGCCCTGAAAACCACTCTCTGGGGGCCCCTGAGACTAGCTCGGCCCCCCCTCCACTGAGACAGACTCCCGGGGCCCCTGATACCGAATTTTGGGGCCCCTGAGACCAACCCTCTGGGGCCCCTAAAATCTACTTTCTGGGGGCCTTGAGACCGACTCTCAGGGCGGGGGCCGTGAGGCCGACTCGGGACGCCCTGAGAACGAATCTTCAGGGGCCCCTGAAACTGACTCTGGGGGCCTCGTGATCAGAGAATCCTTTGCAGTGGTTCAGATTGGCCCAAGGGGTGGGGGTCTGCGGACGCCTAGGGCCCCCTTGGCTACACCACTGCATCCAAACTTTCGGGGGCCCTCTGAAATCACCATTTGGAGGCCCCTGAAATAATTTCTCCCCCTAGACCAATACTCCGGAGCCCCTTGATGCTGATGCCCGGGGGGTCCTAAGATTAAGCTCGGGGTCCCACTTAGATCAGGCTCAGGGGCACCCTTAGACCCATGCTCGCGCTTTTCTCGGGAGTAACTCGACACCGATGTTCCGGGGCCATCAAGATCAATATTTCGAGCCCCCCCCAAGACTAATGCTCGGTGCTCTGGAGCCCCTCGATGCCGATGCTCGGGGGTCCTGAACCCAGGCCTGGGGCCCCTGGGACCAAACTCTGGGTCTCATGAGGTCAATGCTCGTGCCTCACTCATGAGTCCCTCGACATCAATAGTCGGGGGCACCCCGAGGGGGCCCTGAACCCCTGAGACCAAGCTCGGGGCCCCTGAGACCAAGCTCGGGACCCCCTGAGACTGAGCACAGGGGTCCCCCAAGATCAATATTCGATACTCTGGAGCCCTCGATACCGATTATCGGGGGCCTCCTGAGACCAAGCTCGAGAGCCCCCCCGAGACCAAGCTCAGGGGCCCCCGAAATCAATTTTTGCGTTTTTAGTGCATAAGGTCTGCCCAAGGGGGTCCGCGGACCCCTGAGACCCCCCCCCCCTGGCTACACCACTGTCAGAACATCTCAAGGGGCCCATTCAAGCTCTTGGCCGCCCGGTCAGTGGCAGTAAAGCCTTATAGGGGTCCCAGACCATCTCAGGGGCCCTCAGTTCAACACAGAGGCCCATATTAGCTCTGATGACCAGATAAACTTAAGGGCCCGGATCATCCAGGGGCCCCTTATCGGCATATTTGGGGCTTCAGAACAGTTTAGGGTTTCAATTAAAGCTTATAACCAAATTTCAGAGCAGCGGCCCTATTCCTGTGCAGGGGCCTCAGATAAGTTTAGGGTCTTCTGTGCATCACAGGGGATCCAGATTAGCTCAAGGGGCAATATTAACTTTACGGTCCCAGCTCAGCTCAGGGGCCCCCAGGTCGGTGGATATAGGTTCTGGCCAACTCACGGGGCCCTGTTTAAGGTTACGGCTCCTAGCTCAGTTTAGGCATCCTAGAACAGTTCATGCTGCCCAAACCATCTCAGGGGCGCTCAGTTCAGCTCAAAGGGCCCAGATTAGCTCGTATGGTATCAGAGGCCAGTTCAGGGGCCCCGAGAAGCTTAGGGGACCTTAAAATCAACTCATAGGACCTCAACTTAGTTTAAGGGCACAGGTAAGTTTAACGGGGCTCCGGGTCAAGCTATCGGGACAGTTTGAGTTTCTTGCTTGATATTACAGTTGTTGATATTCTTATCTCCGTTGCGGGGGCCCATCCCAGAAAAGTGGGGGGGGGGGCAGTGGCCCCCTGGCCCCCCGGTTCCTACGCCTATGGCCAGTCATATGTCAAGGAAGAGGTGCGGTACACCAGCATACGCGAATACGAAGAGCACGGCTCATGTGTCATGGTCGAGGGAAACACCATTGTGAACTGTGAAACAGCAGAGGAAGCCCTTCTGTTCTGGGTTGTCGCGTTCTTTGTTTACCCTCAAAGATACGAACTCTGCCGGGAAACGGGGCTATTCCTAGCCCGGTATGCCCTTAGCATCAAAACCTCTGTGGGAGCCCTAGGCCTAAAAAATGATTGGGCTATCGAGGAAGCTGCATGTTAGGTAAGTCCTATTGGATGATAAACTCTGTAGCGTTGTTCTGTACAGGATTTTCAGGATGATAAAAGGATGTTCTGAACGGCGGCAAGAACATGAACACAGTGTTTGGTTATGTTTGGTCACTTGAAATACTGAAATACTTGAAATTAGTGTCTGGCGAAGGAAGGTAATTTGATAGTCAAGTGTGGCGGAATTCGGTCATAAACGGTGTTTTTTAGGTGAGGGGGTTGGTGTCAATAAGCATCAAGTGGCGTGAAGGCCATTTGTGATTTGCCATTCTGGTGTCTGATGGCATAAGGCCAAGTTGGGACCATTTTTGACGGAAGCTGATTACAAATGTTTTTCTTCAAAACAAATGAATGTGTTATTTGCGATATATCGTGTTTTTCCGTGATGTGATGCACTGTATGTCTTAAAGCAAGCCAGATTATGCAGGTGTAGAAAGTTGGTAATAGCGAGGTGTACCTGAAGAAGAAGGGTGTACAAAACGTTTATTAGACGAGTCAGCAGGGCGTTACAGGGGGAATCAGAGCCATTCTTGAACAGAGCTGCAAAGGGGTTGCAAGGTGCTAAGAAAGGTGCCATTGCAGCGTTATCACAGCGTCACTGCAGTGCCACGCTGGAGTCGTGAAGAATTACGACGGTTTTTAAAGGGTGTGAGTAGAGTCGCATGGTGCTTCACCATGACATTTCCCGCGTCAGTGGATTTTTAGCGCGCTCTGGGTAGATCGGGCCGGCGTCATGATGCGATACGCGGGGGCTTCTTTGCCGAGTGCGGGCGGAGTTTTTCCTGCGCCAGGGTTAAGTTAACTCCACAGAAGCTACTCACAGCATGCGACAAATGGGACACTCCAGGAATGGGAGTCATTTTTTTCTCTGTGTGTCATTGGACTCGTTGCCCTCCGCAATGGCTGGGTTACAAGACTGTCCGTTTCCCTCCCAACGTTCGATCCCCGTTGGACTGTTCGGCTGCCTCCCACCAAATCTCAAAGGGAAAAAATGACTCCCATTCCTGGAGTGTCCCATTTGTCGCATGCTGTGAGTAGCTTCTGTGGAGTTACCTTATACACAGAGAAAAAAATGACTCCCATTCCTGGAGTGTCCCATTTGTCGCATGCTGTGAGTAGCTTCTGTGGAGTTAACTTAACCCTGGCCCAGGAAAAACTCCGCCCGCACTCGGCAAAGAAGCCCCGCGTATCGTATCATGACGCCGGCCCGATCTACCCTGAGCGCGCTAAAAATCCACTGACGCGGGAAATATCAGGGTGAAGCACTATGCGACTCTACTCTCACACCCTTTAAAAACCGTCGTAACTCAAGACTCTAGCGTGACGTCGCAGTGACGCTATGATAATGCTGCAATGGCACCTTTCTTACCACCTTGCAACCTAGCGTGCGTTGCAGCAGCTCCGTTCAAGAATGGCTCTGATCTCCCTCTAACGCCCCGCTGGATCGTCTGACAAACGTTTTGTACAGCCTTCCTCTTCTGGTACACCTCTCTTATTACCCACATTACCCACTTTCTACACCTGCATAATCTAACCTGCTCTAAGACACACCGTGCATCACATCACGGAAAAACACGTTATATCGCAAATAACAGATTTATTTGCTTTGTAGAAAAACGTTTATGAGCAGCTTCCGTCACGAATGGTGCGAATTTGACCTTATGCCATCAGACACCAGAAGTATGACTTCCTGCCATCGCAAATGGCCTTCACTCCACTTGATGCTAATAGAAGCTACCCCCCCCCTTAAAAACAACGTTTGTGACCACATTCCGACACTCTTGACTATGACATTATCTTACTATGATAGACAATATTTCAAGTGACCAAACATGACTAAACCCTGTGTCCATGTTCTTGCCGCCGTTCAGAACATCGTTTTATCATCCTGAAAATCCTGTCCAGAACAACGCTTCACAGTTGGTAATCCCATAGGACTCACCTAACGCGCAGCTTCCTCGATAGCCCGATCTTGTTTTGGGCCAAGGGCTCCCCACAGGGGTTTCGATGCCAAGGGCATACCGGACTAGGAATAGCCCCGTTTCCCTGCAGAGGCCGTATCTTGAAAGTAAACAAAGAACGCGACAACCCAGAACAGAAGGGCTTTCGCTGCTATTTCACAGTTCACGATGGTGTTTCCCCTGACCATGACACGCGGGCAGCGCACTTCGTATTCGCGTATGCTGATGTATGGTACCTCTTCCTTGATGTATGGTTACCTCTTCACCTGTCCCCCTTCGTTCAGCAGCCACGGTAACGTCCTCGGTGCGGCTTCTGAAATGGTAGCACAACTGAATTGTACATACAACGTCAGTTAAAAGATACTTTTCACAGGTGATGGATTTTCGCACTAGTACCTATATTTGTCAACACAATGTTGACCAGAGGTTGGCGCCTTTACCAAATTTGTGAAAAACTACCCCTATTTCCGCTACCTTAGCCAGTTGAAATTACTATCGCTACTCAATTTATTTTTTGAAAGCGCAAAACTGATAACCGCTTCTCCGAATTTCTTAATTATTTTCTGATAAGGCGCTTCAAAAGTGTTGTCCAAAATTTGTTCCGTTGCTCATTTGAGATAAATAGTAAGAAAAACTGCGTGTTTATTTTATATTACAACATAATTTGAAGATTCTATTGAAAGCTTTGCATACATGATCAGGCAATATGTAAATAATTAAATCTGTGTTTGTTTTTCTGGTGGATAAAATATGTTTATATTTTGGACGGACTAGGGGAGCTTAAAAGATTCAGTAGCCTATCACAAATCGTTTAGAAAATAATGAAGGGTATAGGATAAGTCAGTCCCATCCCTCCCTCACAGGAATCAAGTTAAGAAAATAACAAATTCCGCATAAGCCCATAGTCTAAAATATTACTCAGTGGATGGCAGGGCATTTTTTTAAGGAAAAGTCAGTGGGGGGGGGCCATTTCTTTTGCTGGCCATTATAGTGTCTTTAGGGGATCAATTCCCCCATTTTGAGGGGGTTTAATAAAATTTATACGCGTTAGTGTTAAATAAATGTTTCTAAATTCTTGTGTTATTCCATATCTAGAGATTATAGATGCTGCCCAGGGCTGCCAGGATTTTTTTCCGGCAGAAAAGGTCAAACCGAGTTAGAAAAAGGGTCAAAGAAGGGCAAAACATTTCCCACTAAAATAGCTAAATAAACACCACAAAAGCCAGATTTGAGGCTAAAACAACCCCTAGCGGTAGTCATAAACCCACAGAAAAAGTGGCTTGTATCACTGTTTAAAACTAATTGTTGACAGTTTGATATTGACTTGACGCAATATTTTTGCACACTACCCATTTCATAGGAAGCCAGGGGTGCCCTTCCAACCCCGCGTGACCATCGAATGATGTTATCCACATAACCAGAACATTTTTTAGCATCATCAATCACCCCCTCCCCCACTTTTTGACCAACAATTTCCTGATCTCAGTCAAAATGGGAGTAAACCGGAAATTTGTATAACCAGCCGCTGCGGAAGGCAGCGAGGAGCCCAAATTCGAAAAGTTTTTGGTATTAACGTGGCAAGTTTGCTGTTAGCTTCAGGTTGAAGTTTGGCTGGCCCCTCACTTTTTTGCCGGTGGCGACGCTTATGTATGCTACCACCACAATAATAAATAAAAAGGCTAAGCACTTTATACCGCCACACCAGCAACCAGTCTAACGCACTTTGACTACACCGTGTCCCGTCTAATCCACGAACGAGCTCTAAGCGCTGACAACTGACTGCGTGTGAGATGAGAGCATTATGCAATGCTCTCATCCCAGTCACGGTATTGACTGGGATGTGGGCTTCCGGTCGGATAAAACAGGATGTTTGATTGGTTGTATACAACGCTGGCCTATAGGCCAGCGTTCATCTCCAGCGTTGTGATTAGTTGATGCTGAGGCTGCTTTGCCAGATTTCCCGTAACTACGCGCCTTGTTTCGTATTTGCACGATGGAGTAGAAAGCCACGGGTGGAAATTTAGCACAGTTTTTTGTTGATTGCCAATTTGGGACTAGAAATAGAACAAAGTTATAATTATCGGGTGGTGTTCTGTCTTATTTTCAATAGGTGAACCTGTATTTGGTCAATTTTAACACGCGCATTGACGGGGGTGGGTACCCGCCCCCTCGGGTTTTTCGGAGATAGCAGAAAAACGGCGGCGCGTAGCGCCGCCATACTTGGCATATCTTTTTCCTCATCATTTTTACAACTTCTGTGAAAATTTTAAGGTTAGGTCATCCAAGGTCAGGTCACCAGTACAGGTCAAGTGACTCGACCTCAAAAGAAGTTTAAGATAGCATAAGTCGGAGCAGGGTGAACTTATCCGATTGAAACTCGTATCACATAATGGCCCACCGAGTTCTCTAAAATATGGTCCGGTTTTTTATATCGATGACTTAAGGTCAGGTACGAGGCATGACCTCTCCATTGGAAATACATGGGAAAAATGTTTTTTACGGAATAACTCAGTAACGGATGGTGATAGAGCATTTATTTTAGCTGCATTAGACTCACCTGGGCTTTGCGGTTCTAATGATATTCATTTTATATAATTTGACCCTGAGCTGACCTCAGTTCAGGTCAAATCCTTGATTTGACCTAGCAAGGTCAAATTATATATCATTCGATTCGGCTTGCTGAGAGGATTCATATCGTTTAAGTCGTTTTGCTCTATATTTACTTGTTCAGATGTAATGGCCGAAAAACTGAATTTACATGTAATCCCTATGACGGCTGTTTTTAACCTCTCGTGACCTTGAATGTGACCTGAAAAAATGGTACAAATGTTATCGATGGAGAAGTGGATGGGCAACCCAACGCCGTTTACCGTTTTTCGCTACCTACCGTGGTTCTCGAGATCTTAGGGAGGGGGCGTCAATGCAAAGGTGGCTCAGACCCCCGTCAATGCGCTGTTAAGTAATCTCCTGCCTATTTCACTGGGGGCAATTTCCGGGCACTGGGGGACATTGCGGCCAACTGGGGGAATTGCCCCCAGTAACATGTTAAAAAATGGCCTGGTGGATGGTGGATGACGCTTACGTTTGAGCGGCATATAAAATTTAGTAGCAAAAGCTGCCGCAATTTGCAAGGACAAATAAATATATGAAAAGGCCGACCAGTAATGCAAAATTTCGGTTATGATTATCCCCAAAGGCAGTCAAAAGATTATCTACTCAAATTTAAAGAAAACTTGACTCTTCTCTTTATTTATTTCGCCCACCATGAGCAGTAGGTACCCATTTCCTGCCACGCTCTTCGCTGTTTGCAATGGCAACTGACGACCAAAAAATGGCGTCGCTTTGACGCGCGCCTCCTGCGCAGTGCACCGCGATGACACCGACAAAACACCAGAAGAGAGCGCGCACGAGCTGTGTTGACGCTTCTGTGATGCTGATAGAGACAAGAAGGCGTATTGAGAGTGCCATTGCAGCTGGATGACGCCACCTTTACTCCATCAACATTCCTTGGGCACTGACATGATCCTTCGATATTAGAGGAGGCGTCAAGTTGGTGTGAGTTGAGCCGGCAGTGAAGCTTTCATATATGAAAAAAACTCCGAAAAATGATCGACCTGTTTTCACAGAAGAGTTTCTGTGTTTCACTGGTGGTCCATGGGAGTAGTCTTTAGTAAACACGGTGCGATTAAAGCGTTAAGGGGGAATTACACCGAATAGCAGTGTCAAAATTTTTATCTGTGAACAACGGTGTTTCTCCTAAAAGATTAGATTCGCTACTTCCCATAGGACATGAAACACTTAACTCAGAGATGAGGATTCTGGATAATGATTGGGGGTGCACAAATGTGAAGCGATGTCAATAACCTCTATTTTAGTTGGGCGCTGTGGTGTGGTCATGGAATAGAGACCCGCCGTACTTGGCATACCTTTTTCTGCATCATTTTTGCAATTTGTGTGAAAATTTTAAGGTTAGTTCATCTCAGGTCATGTCACCAGTACAGGTCAAGTGACCTGACCTCAATAAAAGTTTAAGATAGCATAAGTCGGAACAGGGTGAACTTATCCGATTGAAACTCATATCACATAATGGGCCTACCGAGTTCTCTAAAATATGTTCCGGTATTTTTTATATCAATGACCTCAGGTCAGGCACGAGGCATGACCTCTCCATTGGAAATACATGGGAAAAATAGTTTTACTGTATAAATCAGTAACGGATAGTGATAGAGCGTTTATTTTGGCTTCATTAGACTCGCCCTGGCTTTGCAGTTCTAATGATATGCATTTTCTATAATTTGACCCTGACCTGACCTCAGGTCAAGTCAAATCCTTGATTTGACCTAGCAATGTCAAATTATATGTCATTCGATTCGGCTTGCTGCGAGGATTCATATGGTTTAAGTCGTTTTGCTCTATATTTACTTGTTCAGATGTTATGGCCGAAAAACTTAATTTACATGTTATCCCTATTACGTCATGTTTTGACCTCTCGTGACCTTAAATGTGACCTGCCAAAAAAGGGTCCAAATATTTTCGATGGAGAAGTAGATGGGCTACCCAGCGCCGTTTACCGTTTTTCACTACCTACCGTGGTTCTCGAGATCTTAGGGGGGCGGGTACCCGCCCCCTCGTCAAAGCGAAGGTGGCTCAGACCCCCGTCAATGCGCGTGTTAAAACTCATGGCGATAAAATTATATGCACATACTGACAACATACCTACCAAAATAGCGAAGATAAGTTTTGCCTCACCGTTGGTTTTGCCCCTCTCCTCCCTTGCCCCGCTGATGTTTGTTCGCCCACAAACTTGAGAGGTTTTGATTGTTGCAATACGATTTAAATCCCTTGAGAGCATTAACTGCTATGATGCAAGAAATCTGCTCTGCTCTGATACATTTCTGGGAGGGGGGGTGGTGCGTGCCAGGCCGCAGCACGGTGGCGACACGTGGTCGATCAAGGAGGGGTTTTCCCCTTTGCCTCCTGGATTCGCCTATGCTTCAGATGGCTGTGCTGGTAGCCCCGGCAGATCCACGCCATCCTGTTCCGTCCTATCACGCACGTCCCCTGTTGCTAGGAGCTGCTGTGGCGCGCCCCGCCCCTCCCCGCCCGCCCCCGCCCTCTGACGACGACCCGCGCGACAGCGGCGTCGCGTCGTCGGCATGGCGTCGTGAGGTGGGGCACCTCGGGTAATGGCGGGAAAACACCTACGTGACCCGTGCCCTGCCCGTGCTCCGTGGTGATGTCGCCGATCTGTACAGAAATAAGAACAGAGGGCAGATCGCCTGGTATTCATGTAAAATTTCATGCGCGGTCAAAGTTCTGAGGCTACTTCAGTGTAAAAAGCTGCATTTTTCTTGCATGCACATTGAAACGACAACAGCACCGCCGCGCTCAAGTGGCGGGAAGTGGTGGCTGTGTGACGCTTTAGATGACGTGTTTGGCTGAGATTGCGGTCGGCGTGTGTCCAGCGGGCGGTCGGCGGGGAGGTGGAAGTGGTGGCTGTGTGACGCTTCAGATGACGTGTCGGGCTGAGATTGCAGGCGGCGTGTGTCCAGCAGGCGGTCGGCGGGGAGGTGGAAGTGGTGGCTGTGTGACGCTTTAGATGACGTGTCGGGCTGAGATTGCATGCTGCGTGTGTCCAGCGGGCGGTCGGCGGGGAGGTGGAAGTGGTGGCTGTGTGACGCTTCAGATGACGTGTCGGGCTGAGATTGTAGGCGGCGTGTGTCCAGCAGGCGGTCGGCGGGGAGGTGGAAGTGGTGGCTGTGTGACGCTTTAGATGATGTGTCGGGCTGAGATTGCATGCTGCGTGTGTCCAGCGGGCGGTCGGCGGGGAGGTGGAAGTGGTGGCTGTGTGACGCTTCAGATGACGTGTCGGGCTGAGATTGTAGGCGGCGTGTGTCCAGCAGGCGGTCGGCGGGGAGGTGGAAGTGGTGGCTGTGTGACGCTTCAGATGACGTGTCGGGCTGAGATTGCGTGCTGCGTGTGTCCAGCAGGCGGTCGGCGGGGAGGTGGAGGTGGTGGCTGTGTGACGCTTTAGATGACGTGTCGGGCTGAGATTGCATGCTGCGTGTGTCCAGCAGGTGGTCGGCGGGGAGGTGGAAGTGGTGGCTGTGTGACGCTTTAGATGATGTGTCGGGCTGAGATTGCAGGCGGCGTGCGTCCAGCAGGCGGTCGGCGGGGAGGTGGAAGTGGTGGCTGTGTGACTCTTCAGATGACGTGTCGGGCTGAGATTGCAGGCGGCGTGTGTCCAGCAGGTGGTCGGCGGGGAGGTGGAAGTGGTGGCTGTGTGACGCTTCAGATGACGTGTCGGGCTGAGATTGCAGGCGGCGTGTGTCCAGCAGGTGGTCGGCGGGGAGGTGGAAGTGGTGGCTGTGTGACGCTTTAGATGACGTGTCGGGCTGAGATTGCAGGCGGCGTGTGTCCAGCAGGTGGTCGGCGGGGAGGTGGAAGTGGTGGCTGTGTGACGCTTCAGATGACGTGTCGGGCTGAGATTGCATGCTGCGTGTGTCCAGCGGGCGGTCGGCGGGGAGGTGGAAGTGGTGGCTGTGTGACGCTTCAGATGACGTGTCGGGCTGAGATTGCATGCTGCGTGTGTCCAGCAGGCGGTCGGCGGGGAGGTGGAAGTGGTGGCTGTGTGACGCTTCAGATGACGTGTCGGGCTGAGATTGCATGCTGCGTGTGTCCAGCAGGTGGTCGGCGGGGAGGTGGAGGTGGTGGCTGTGTGACGCTTCAGATGACGTGTCGGGCTGAGATTGCAGGCGGCGTGTGTCCAGCAGGTGGTCGGCGGGGAGGTGGAAGTGGTGGCTGTGTGACGCTTTAGATGACGTGTCGGGCTGAGATTGCAGGCGGCGTGTGTCCAGCAGGCGGTCGGCGGGGAGGTGGAAGTGGTGGCTGTGTGACGCTTTAGATGACGTGTCGGGCTGAGATTGCAGGCGGCGTGTCCAGCAGGTGGTCGGCGGGGAGGTGGAGGTGGTGGCTGTGTAACGCTTCAGATGACGTGTCGGGCTGAGATTGCAGGCGGCGTGTGTCCAGCAGGTGGTCGGCGGGGAGGTGGAAGTGGTGGCTGTGTGACGCTTCAGATGACGTGTCGGGCTGAGATTGCGTGCTGCGTGTGTCCAGCAGGCGGTCGGCGGGGAGGTGGAGGTGGTGGCTGTGTGACGCTTTAGATGACGTGTCGGGCTGAGATTGCATGCTGCGTGTGTCCAGCGGGCGGTCGGCGGGGAGGTGGAAGTGGTGGCTGTGTGACGCTTTAGATGACGTGTCGGGCTGAGATTGCAGGCAGCGTGTGTCCAGCAGGTGGTCGGCGGGGAGGTGGAAGCGGTGGCTGTGTGACGCTTTAGATGACGTGTCGGGCTGAGATTGCAGGCAGCGTGTGTCCAGCAGGTGGTCGGCGGGGAGGTGGAAGCGGTGGCTGTGTGACGCTTTAGATGACGTGTCGGGCTGAGATTGCATGCTGCGTGTGTCCAGCAGGCGGTCGGCGGGGAGGTGGAAGTGGTGGCTGTGTGACGCTTTAGATGACGTGTCGGGCTGAGATTGCATGCTGCGTGTGTCCAGCAGGTGGTCGGCGGGGAGGTGGAAGTGTTGGCTGTGTGACGCTTTAGATGACGTGTCGGGCTGAGATTGCAGGCGGCGTGTGCCCGGCAGGTGGTCGGCGGGGAGGTGGAGGTGGTGGCTGTGTAACGCTTCAGATGACGTGTCGGGCTGAGATTGCAGGCGGCGTGTGTCCAGCAGGTGGTCGGCGGGGAGGTGGAAGTGGTGGCTGTGTGACGCTTCAGATGACGTGTCGGGCTGAGATTGCGTGCTGCGTGTCCAGCAGGCGGTCGGCGGGGAGGTGGAGGTGGTGGCTGTGTGACGCTTTAGATGACGTGTCGGGCTGAGATTGCATGCTGCGTGTGTCCAGCAGGCGGTCGGCGGGGAGGTGGAAGTGGTGGCTGTGTGACGCTTTAGATGACGTGTCGGGCTGAGATTGCAGGCAGCGTGTGTCCAGCAGGTGGTCGGCGGGGAGGTGGAAGCGGTGGCTGTGTGACGCTTTAGATGACGTGTCGGGCTGAGATTGCAGGCAGCGTGTGTCCAGCAGGTGGTCGGCGGGGAGGTGGAAGCGGTGGCTGTGTGACGCTTTAGATGACGTGTCGGGCTGAGATTGCATGCTGCGTGTGTCCAGCAGGCGGTTGGCGGGGAGGTGGAAGTGGTGGCTGTGTGAGGCTTTAGATGACGTGTCGGGCTGAGATTGCATGCTGCGTGTGTCCAGCAGGTGGTCGGCGGGGAGGTGGAAGTGTTGGCTGTGTGACGCTTTAGATGACGTGTCGGGCTGAGATTGCAGGCGGCGTGTGCCCGGCAGGCGACCGGCGGGCCTGCCTCCAGTGCACCGCTGTGGTGACCAGCGGCTCTCAGGAGCGTGACTTCCGGCCGGCACTTATGGGTGCTGCGTGATTCATACGAAAATGTTTCCATTTTAGTTAGGGATCAGATTTCCGTGCGGAATTTTTTTCCGGGAGTATCGGGGTAACAGCAGTCTGCCCGCTGACGGCGCCCATGCAGGCTCCAGCCATACCCGGCGAAACTAAGGGGGAACCGGGGCACCGTGCTCCCTTCAATGAGAAATTTCAACACTAACCCTAAGGCGTTGACTACATAGGAATGGGTTGAAATGCCGTAGCGCCCCCATCCCCTCCTTAACACGCGCATTGACGAGGGGCGGGTACCCGCCCCCCCTCTTGGGTTTTCGGAGATAATAATAATTGTTGGGGTTTAACGACGCACCAACTGCCAGGGTCATACGGCGTCGCCAACTCTCACCCTGTTGGAAGGGATTTTGGGGATCAGATCGACTTATTCAGAGGCTCCGCCGGGACTTGAACCCGTGACCGGTGGCTTAGAAGACAAGGGTGCTATCCACTAAGCCACCTCATCCCCTTTTTCGGAGATAGCAGAAAAACGGCGGCACGTAGCGCCGCCGTACTTGGTATACCTTTTTCCTCATCATTTTTACAACCTCTGTGAAAATTTTAAGGTTAGGTCATGTCAGGTCAGGTCATCAGTACAGGTCAAGTAACCCGACCTCAAAAAAAGTTTAAGATAGCATAAGTCGGAGCAGGGTGAAGGTATCCGACTGAAACTCATATCGAATAATGGCCTCACCGAGTTCTCTAAAATATATTCCGGTATTTTTGATATCGATGACCTAAGGTCAGGTACGAGGCATGACCTCTCCATTGGAAATACATGGGAAAAATGGTTTTTACGGAATAACTCAGTAACAAATGGTGATAGAGCATTTATTTTAGCTGCATTAGACTTGCCTGGGCTTAGCAGTTCTAATGATATGCTTTTTATATAATTTGACCCTGACCTGACCTCAGGTCAGGTCAAATCCTTGATTTGACCTAGCAAGGTCAAATTATATATCATTCGATTCGGTTTGCTGAAACGATTCATACAGTCCAAGTCGTTTTGCTCTATCTTTACTTGTTCAGATGCAATGGCCGGAAAACTGAATTTACATGTTATCCCTATGACGGCATGTTTTGACCTCTCGTGACCTTAAATGTGACCTGACAAAAAATAATTCGAATGTTTTCGATGGAGAAGTGGATGGGCAGCCCAACACCGTTTACCGTTTTTCGCTACCTACCGTGGTTCTCGAGATCTTAGGGGGCGGGTACCCGCCCCCCGTCAATGCGAAGGTGGCTCAGACCCCCATCAATGCGCGTGTTAAATCACAGTTCTCTGTCGCTACTGGCTGCAGCCAAGGTAATATGTTGACATAGATACACTTTATTTCTCTTTATCATCCTCAAAATGGGATTTTTATTCGCTCAAAGACCTGTGACAAAGACAAAGACATGTGACCGGCCTCTGAAACGATGGCAGTGTGCTGAATACATGTTACGTCGTTAAACCACTGTTCAGCCTCTGTGAGAACAAACTTATGACCCTGAATATATCTACAATGTATAGGTACATATACAATGGTACAAGCACCTCCAAAATGTCCCTCGAATGACTACGTGTTTATATTCGATAGGCGCTTAGGCAGAAATAAAAGCTCGGCTGTCGCAGCAGCCTCAAATTCAGTTCGGAAAAAGTGGAACAAAAACTTACGAAACGAGTTAGCCTTTCTCGGTGTCTCCAGACTGACTCTCTGTCCCCTGGCCGAGCTCCCTGTCATTTGTAAAAGTCTGAGATTTACTGATATGGGAGAACGCCAGATGAGGCCTGGGTAGCAGCAGGTAACACAGAAGTTTAAGGGAGTGATCCGAAATGAAGAGACCATTTGCCGAGAATCATAACAACGGGAGAATTTCTGTAATGTCAAGGTCAAAGATGATTCATGATATAGGGTATATATATATATATATATATATATATATATATATATATATATATATATATATATATATATATATATACACACACACGCACACACACACACACACACCTATATATATATATATAACTTGGTACCAAACTGGGATAGAACTAAAATTATAGCAGTTTGTAAAAACAAAGATAATAGGAGAGACAGAAGCAGCACATATAGCTAGAAATGATACTTTTAACCTTAGGCCAGGCTTCATGAAATGGGCCAAATCTGTGACTGTATTAGGAGTTGGTTAAGCAAAGAGAGAGAAATAATAATAGTTGTTATATAATAATAACAAAAACAATAATGATGATAAAATAAAAAAGAACATTATTTAGAACAATGCTAAGACTAGAATATCTCATATCGAAGCTTGTTTGTATACATTATAAAATAATTCAAGAAGCATTATTTGATCAAACGTTGAAATTGATAAGGAACACTTAACAAGCATTATTTGAATATCCTCAAAAAGGTGCCTTTATAGTTCTGTCGCACGATAATTTTGCACAAAAATCCAAACGACGAAACTGCTGCACGTCTCGGTGACGGGTTCCTTATCCCTTCTGCCATAGATGCTGAAGAAGACAAGTTTTGTCGAAACGCGTTCATCTGCCTGCTGTGTTGGTTTAAGTCATAATAATAGTCAACCACTTTTATATATATATATATATATATATATATATATATATATATATATATATATATATATATATATATATATATATATATATATATATATATATATATCGATTGATTTGTACATCGCAAGTCGTGGCGGTTGCAATGAACGGATCATTCGATCAGCCGATTTGATCATCGGCTTATAAATTACTCGGGTTGTAGCGCACTAAAGAAATAATGCAGCTTGCAAGGAGCGCCTTAGGTAGTTAGTTTGACCCGGCTCGCCTCGCCCCTCCCCGCGCGCGGCGGTGTTGGGTGACGTCCCGAGTCGGCACCGGCGCCTCCCCCTCCCCCCACGCCCCACGCGGCCACCAGCTGATCGCAGGCGGCGACAGCGCCGCTGCTGGTTGGCCGTCTCCGGTGGTGCGGGGTCAGCCAACGCCGCGGCGGGCGCCGCCGGCACTGCCACTGGCTCCTGTCACACGTCAGCGCAAGAGAGGCAGACTGTGTTCCGGGATTCCGATGAGTCATCGGGGCAGAGAGGGGGACAAGCGTGCTATCGCGATAAAGTGAGCAGGTTTTGAACGGAGTTGCGCAGACCACACCTGGCCGTGATGTTTTTTTCAGGAGAGTTGACAATGCACATGCAGCTCGTTTCAGAGCTTTGATTCATGTAAAGCTGAAACAAGCTTTGCTCGTGAACATTGGGCTTCTCTCCAAAAGCATACAATTTGAAGTTGCCAAAAACGAGAGGTAATAGATGTTAATATGCCTACATATGTAGCAGTGCAAAACAGTCGGATAAAGACTTCAGTGCGGCTGATACAGGTTATTTTGTATATTTTTACAGGTGTTTTAAGCGACGATTTTGCCACTGCTCAACTTGGTTGATATCATATTTGCTCGTATTTCATCCTTTTCTACAGGATTAGTCTCAAAATGACCTCAGTAGTCGGCACGCCCTGAAACACCGAAGATGATAGCTAACGGAGGAATAGCGCACGTATTGCCCCGCTCCGTGTCCTTGAAGCTTGGTAAGATAACGCGTCCGCAGGTGCCGCAGGTGGTGTTCGTGCGCGCCCGGATTGCATAGCGCCCTTTTCTGTATTAAACACCGTTTCGGCCTGAACTCACCAGTGCTCGACGCCCAATAAACTTGGGTCCCCTGTAATTAGTGTGACTAATAAATCGTGCCGGGCCGGCCGTGCCAGCGTGTTTGTATGGCCCGTTTGTCACCCAGCGGGCCGCTCTCCTCTCTCCCGTCTTTTGACGGGTGGAGCGCCGATCCCTGCCCCTACCCCCAGGCCGGCCGCAGGCGCGGGGAGGGGCGGCGGGCGAGGCCGGGAGGGGTAACTACCCAGGTGCCGGCCAGTGCGGAAACCACCAGCTAGACCCTGAACCTGCGACCGAAAACAGGTGTGATCACGAATCTGGAGTTGGAGAGGGACAGATGAGCTAGGTCGTATTTTACGGTACCTTCTACTGAAACTAGCAATCTCGCTTTGAACTTCCGCCAGGAAACTATATTCTTATTTTATCAGCTTTTTTTGCTGATAAAACTTGTTATACTTGTTTATGATATAGCAGAAAACGGTCTTAATATGTAGGAATTTCAGTGAATCACAACCAACCGAATTCAGGACTTGAGTTTGGGAGAAGATAACTGTGTCACGCTTAGGGTGAGCGGGAGATAAAGGTCAGAGCGTGATAGAGGTGAATCCAAGGGGGATCAGTCCGGCTACGCCCTCCCTCTTAGACTTGGATTAGGCACTGAAAATGCCACCGAAATAGAGTTCAACCCTAGGGGGCTTCAGGTATGGCTACTCTTCATATTACTCCACCTTTATCCACCCCTGCCCGACCCAGGGAACACTCCTGGATCCACCTATGGATGAATTGTGTCCATTTGGTGTTCGGAATAAATGCAAATATACGATGCTTTGCCCCATTCAATGCAGACACAACACTAAAATACGTTTGAAACTTAGGGAACCCCCTATTTACGGTATCTGAGCACACCTTTGATATCCTGTTATCATATAATACAATAATGGGGTCAATACATCCTTATATTTACCCCTCCCGTTCATTTTGTAGGCAGTTTATTCACTTTGAAAGAGTTCGAATGCGGTAGTGGTGGTCAGCGTAGCTGACTAAACACCGGGTTAAGGCCCGGCGCTTGAAAAGGAGCAAGCTGGCTCCCGAAAACCCTTCCAACAGGGAAAGAGTTGGCGACGCCATATAACCCGGCAGTTGGTGCGTCGATAAGCCCCAATAATTATAATAAGCGTTCGAATGGATAACATTGTAGAACCCCATTTTGAGCTCCTGGAACCGCCTATGGACAAAAATATATCGAAATACACATCAACTGTCACCCCATATATAATTTAGTGTTAGAACTAAATGCACAGTTACAATGCTTGGCCCATTCAATGCACACTCAACACTTACATGAACTTGAGTGCGAGTGAACCCCCATAATTACGGTATCTGAGCACGCCTATGATTTCCTATCATCATATAATACACATATGGGATCAGTGCATGGCTATGTTCACCCCTCCCGAACATTCTGTACCCAATATATTTGCTTTAGAAGAGTTCGGATGGATAACATTGTAAGCCCCTCATTTTGAGCTGCTGGAACCGCCTATGGCAAAATTATATCAAAATACACATCAAGTGACATCCTAAATCTCAGTAATAGCATTCAAACATTACGAATGCCGCCAATTCGTAACAGGTCGCTTTATTGTAGGACAAAGGCAACGCCAGTGACAATGCTCGCCTTCTGAATAAACCCCCCAAATTAGCAAGCCATAGCTCCGCCTCCGGCGAATATCTATTTTAAAAGTGCTATTTAGTTTTGAGAAAAGTCACAAAATTTCAAGAGCCTATCTCAAAGCATTACGGAGATACCACAGAAAAACCTGAGGGGTGGGTAGAATTTGCCCCCAATTGGAAATAGGGTTAAAGAGAAAAATGACGGGGCCTGCGTCCCTAAAAGGGGCCCACGAGACTATCATTCGCCCCCACCCTTGAAGAAATCCTGGATTTGACCATGATGAAAAGTGATGTTTACTTCCAATTCGGCCGAATTCCTGGTTTACTGGACATTTGGGGGCTCATTTTTCAATTGTCCGTCACATATCTTGCCGATTGCAACTTACATTCGACTAACAGGGGAACTGTTTGAGGTATACCCCTATAGGGGCCGGCAATTGATATTTGTTCAGTTTTTTTTAGGTTTTATGTCCTCCTTGGCATTCCTGTTATCAGCTAGAGCTAGACTAGACTAGGTACGCTTTTCAACCCATTTTTTCCGTCAATGCGTACGGATAGTGTTAAAAAAATTCATTTTTCACCTTTAACACCTACACATTTACCTACTATTTACCTATAACATTTTACACCTACACGGTGCTCGACATTAGCCGAAACTTCGGTGCACACCGAAGCATTTGCTAAAGAACAAACAAATCAAAACCAAGACCAGAAAGACCAGAAAGACCAGAAAGGATCAAGCATTCTAATCTAGAAAAGCCCGGATTGGACCTATGTCTTGTTTGCTATGCAGTTGAGTGGATCGAATGGTTCGTTCCCGTTCACAAGCCCACGGCTGACACATACCCTGCCTCCCCCTCGCGTCGCTCTCCCCGTGTACAGTGATGGACACAACACCAGGTGATTTGATCAGAGCCCCTGCCGCGAGTCTCAGTAACCATCGGACCCGTCGCTACTGCCTCCGTCCCAAAACTGGCCAAAATACCTCACCAGTGGCCATGGGCGTCGAAAGCGGGTGCTGCGGGTGATGACACGCTCCCCCACCTTTTCGGGAGGAAAATGTCCAGTTTCAGCCCAAAAATGTGGAAGAAGTTTAGGTTTTCGACTGGAGTAGGCACAGAACATCACACGGAGAGCAAAGCTGACGAGTTCTCGGTTCTAAAGGGCAGCTTTCTCTTGACGAGAAGATAGGGTTTCACTCATTAAAGTCATAACCTCCCTCCCTTGTTTTCGGCGTGTAGCGACGGTATGGCCAGCGGCAGACGGACCCGGCACGTCTCTGTTTGGCGCAGCTGATGAATTGTCTCGACAGTCAAGCATCGCATTTGCCAGGCCTCACGCTGTTTAACTGGCCCCCCACGGTGATCGGTGGACGGTGGCGGTTCATAGGCGGATCCATAGGGCAAGGGGGTACTTTCCCATCGAACCTCGGTGCTCCCTGAAATGGTTACGGCGCCCAGTGGCGGATCTAGCCGGTTGGTTTGGAAGGGGCAAACCAGAGGTCAAGAACATGTCAGGTTGGCTACCCACATATCCTTGATGCGGCCAAAATGGCTACCTGAAGTGAAATAAACTTTTGCGTGAACTGAGGCTTTAAATTGATCCCAGAAAATATGTTATAGTGAGTGAAAATTTACTCTCAAAAAGTGGAAGTATGAAAGGAATTAAATTTACAGTGATTTGGAGACTAATGAATTACATATAGCATAATCTTAGTACCAAACAGCGAAATTTTAAGTATATGTGCAGTGATTACAAGTTGTATGTGTTGTAATACAAGCATGTGTCCATTAGCTGCGCATATTAATCAGTAAAAATGTTATCAAACACCTAATACACAAAGACATGAAAAAATACAGCATACTGCATGAAAATACGGCATGTAATATGTGCCGTCAGAGTCTAGTACCCTTACTGCAATGCTTGCTATGATCAATTATTGCTTAGATCATCATTCTAAGATAGCAGACAACCACCATTTGACTGTAGCAGTCACCATGCTGAAACTTAAGCTACTTGAAGGATACATGTAATTAACATTTTGTTAAAAGAATACATATAATTTGAATATCTCCAATGCCTGCAACCAAATATGGGTACTCAGCCAGAGGACAAGTACCCAGTAATACCACAACCATCATCCAGCAAAACCTAGAAAGATTGAAGCAGATCAACAAGCATCACCACATTCACCTGCTCAATGGAAACTTTTCTGGAATCATCACAAATTTGCTAAGCTTGATTTGATAAAATTGACTTAGGTAGGCACCAAAGAAACCTACCTGCAGTTTACCTGACTTCATGGGCACCAAATAGCATATAATTTTTTAGGTGCAAAGCCAGAACTTGCAACTCTCATCTCCACAGGTCTACAGTTTGGATATCTCGAATGCACATGATTAAAATGTGTGCTGTAATTGACACCCTCAAATCACGCTACTCTCCTGGGCTTTGAGATCTGGCAGACTTCACTTTTCCTACGTTTCTCTGGCTGCGGCATAATATATAAGAATTGGTAGGGGGTTTACCACTGACAACAAAATCTCCTATTTTGATTTAGGTCAAAATCAACAGCCTCATAGTAAGATACCCACACAGCAGCTTCTACACGTATTTCTCTGAATGTTTTTCTCGCTACTCGCTTGCCAGAAACGCAAAACTTCGTGGGTACCCAAGTGGCTACCTGGTGGTCCCTAATCGTAATTTCCGTTGCCGGCCTGGCTATCAGACCATCTCTAATTCCGTAAAACGAGTCCTCAAGTACAACGCAAGCAGTGGAGTTTCTATATTATGCAGAATAATTTCACTATGAATCTGATATAGACTCTAAAGTTTTCTTTTTGTTCAAAATGAATATTCAAATTCATATAAGAGAATGAATATTACCGTTCTCATGTCATTGCAATTAAGAGTACCTTTTTCTCATGGCTTTATATGGGTCAATTTCGTTGCCGATGTGGTTACCTACCCATCTCTAACTTAGCTGTAAAATAACGCGAGTGAGTCAGGATAAATTATTTGCCACTTATATGTATCGTCTGTCACTAAAGTTATAATGGTACCTAAAATCAGTCTAGGTACCATTGCATATTATGGATCTTTTTACGTGGCGGTAAGATCGTGGAAATACTTGTTTTGTGCTGTTAAGTGTAATTCTTGATCTCTGTCAATTCTCCGTGATTGGTTACCTAAGTTCTGGTCCTTGAACCACATTTGGCTACCCACGAGCGTGGGCGAGTTGGCAAGATTCTTGACCTCTGGGGCAAACCAAAGTCGAAAAGCAAAAAAAAACGTCGCGCAGTGAAAAATTGCGCTACAATATGCCTTTTCGGTAGGATTTTGGGAACTGGAGACGAAACGCAAAAAAAAACGTCACGGGGTGAAAAATACGGGCTCAAGATACATTTTTTCCTATCCAAGCCCCAATATTTACACTGAACTTCTCTAATTCTGTTTGAAGTTGAGAGTTGAAGCTCCAAAATTTTGCTTACAAGCTAAAAAGGAGTCGGGGGAAAAAGGAGGTCGATCGCTTTGGGGGGCAAAAACATAGTTTTGCCCCGAGCTTTTTCCGTTTGGGGGGCAATTGCCTTTTTCCCCCCTGGATCCGCCACTGACGGCGCCCTCCTGAAAGGTCGATGGCATGCTCCTGAAATGTTGTCCTTCCTAGCTCCCTCCCCCGGGATGCGAGTATTGGCGCACCCACGATAGAACTGGTCGCCCATTTGATGTTTTACCGTTCTAGTGATGTTTCCGGCCATGTGCCCTCTCCCTCCCGATCGGTTAACCTGGATTCGCCTGATGTGTCACTCTTTTTCACTCATTATAAACCCACATCCATCCACGTTACCTTTGAGGCCTGCAAAACGTTTCAGCTAGAGCGCAGTTCCACATCGTCCCGAAACGTTTTCGTCCGCCGCTCCTCGGCGGGGCAGCTTGCTTCGGACGGCAGGCCGTGTCAGCGCAGTCAATGTTACGTTACGTCCGTTACGGCATACCACAAATTCGCGTGCCATCGTCGCTGAGAATCTCTATAACATAATCGTAATATCAAAACTACAAGCTCATTCCAGTTCATATTTGGGATTCGCCTATTCAGAGTCTGCGAAGGAAGTTTTCACCTCCATTTACTATATTGACTCCCATAGTTTGAACCGATGATTTCAGAGGATTAATCGGGACGCCAGTCAGGTTAAGTAAACAACTGCCAACAGTCCCAACATCTATCATTTGCAGCATAAGATCGAATTATATTGTACGCCAACTTAAGAACCCTTCAATAGAATCAAGAGCGGTGCAAAATGCTGGGCAGCTCCGAAAAATCATTGTCCACTCCGAAAAATCATCCACCTCATTCAGAGGCCAAAACGATAGTCTTCCAAATAAAAACGATTCAGAAGTAAATTCGTATAGGGACGGTGTTCTGTCCTCTATTACCCTGGTTCTGCCAGGTTCTGCCCACGCCTCTGCAACGTCATCTTCAGACGCCGGTGGCGCGCGCGCGGCGCGCATGGTTACCGCGTGGGCGGGCAGTTGTGAGAGTGAAGGCGCGCGGGTGGGTGCGTGGGACCGGCGGGAACAGCAAACGCTGCAGAAAGGTGAGTCCACGCGTATTTTAGTAAATATATGGTATAATTACTTGACGCATTGGTCAGGATTAGAAGCACTCGATGAGAGGTGGAATGTTCAAATCTTTTAAATTTTAACCTATTGAATGTGATGTTACTCTCTTCGGCGTGTCACGTATTTGACAGCGGCGTGAAGGAGTGCCAGATTTTAAGCCTTCTTCTGCTGGTCTCTGGGACCATTGCCCCAGGGATTTTCTCTCGCAGCCTGCTGGAATATCCCACCATTTTCATTCAGTTCCTGAGCACTGAACACGAGTCGTTTGGGAAGATCTCCAACATTGAGTCGTTGGACCTGAACGAATCTGGTATTGGCGTGTTTACACCACCCTGCCTAAGTCTTCTAGAATGACTCTGAGGTGGGTCCGTGCCGTGTAGTATGGTAAAGGATGGACCAGTGGCGGATCCAGCACATTATTGGGGGGAACCTAGGGGGCTAGATCCTCCCGCCATTGCCTCGGATCAGCCTCCGGCTATGCAACGGAGAGCGCAGCGCGGATGTTTTCCGCCACATGTTCCCCAGTGTCGAACCAGGGTCGGGGCACTACCATACGCGTCGGAAAAGGGGGGCCTGGCCCCCCACTTTTTGGCCAAAAATTTCCTGATCTCAGTCAAAATGAGAGAAAGCCGGGCATTCTTATATCCAGCCGCTGCGGAAGGCAACGAGGAGCCCAAATTCGAATAGTTCTTGGTCCTGATGTTGAAAGTTTTTTGTCAGCATCAGGTTGAAGTTTGGCTGCCCCCCGCCCACTTTTTGCCGGTGACGACACTTATGGGCACTACAAATCATTCACGCTTCAGCCATCCAAAATGACAACAAGGGTACGATCAAACGTGGCCTGTTTACACGAGCTGTGTAAAAATTTAACATGGATACGAGTATGTACCCTGCAGCGGATCCCTTTACGCCACTTTCTCTTATGTTTTAGATGAACGGTGAAAAATCATGTTTTAGCAAACCCAGTCTAGTATTTTATGGTATACGTAAATTTGTGTTGTATGTGACTGTTCCTATGCTTTTACGAAGTAATTTAGTATATTTTACATTTCACTGCAGCTTTAACCTGTGACTTAAAATTAGAGGGTTCTAAGCCTGTTGATGAATTTGAACAAATGAAAAGAAGTGCATTTACTACGCTCTTACATTTCGGTGGCTTAACCTTTGTATCTGCCACTGGGATGGACACTCGATCAAAACCAGGGGAAACTACTTTGACTTAAACTTCGCCGGGAAGCGAGTTTTGAACGGGGAGCGCAGCCCACGACGGAACTACGATGGATCGGCGGTCATCAACAAGAGGGAGAGGTTCTGAAAAAAGTTTCTAGTAGTTGCGTTTTTACCCGGCTTTTAATAGCATGGGCTCGATAATTATTACGGTCTATATATATATATATATATATATATATATATATATTTGTGTGTGTGTGTGTGTGTGTGTGTGGGTGTGTGTAATGTGTGTCTGTGTACAACATATTATATGGTGTTTATTCCTCGGTCCTGGATGGGTTAACGCTAGCACGGCAATACTAGCCCTATACAAAGCCTATTGGGAGACCCAAAATCAGGGAGGTTCTGACCCCTCAACCCCAGAATATCCACCCCCTAGCCCAGCCCTCTGGGAGCTGGGTGTGTTGTTACCTCTCGTACTGGCTGGTTACAAAAGTTCCAGATTTGTTCCGAATTGAGTTAAATATGACATTTTTTAAGAAAAGCGACGGCAAATGGTCCCCTGTTCCACGCATATTTTTTTACATTTAACGGAAAACCTCACAATACGGGCATCGAATATAGCAATACGTGTTAACATTATTATACTATTTCCATTGATATTCTGTTTCGAAACCAGGTCTAGATTTAGGCAGTCCCCGTTGAATTTTTTTACCCACTACCCTTTGAATAGGTTGGCAGGAATGCCCTTCCATACCCGTGCGACCCTGCTACTTAAGTTACTTTATAAACAGGTTTAGAAGTATTAGTTACTACAATAGGATCGCACCACCCCCTGCTCCTATATTGCTTATAATGCTATGCCAACTAATGAATGCTAGTAAATTTTCCCTGTGGTCCCCCGAATAGATAGACGAACTAGGAAGCAAATGCGTAGAAGAAGGGCCAAAAAGTGGGATTTGCTTATGTTATGCAAGGCACAGCTCCGATAAAGCTTACATACCCTGTGCTCCTGGGCTGGCTTCAAGGACGAAGGAGAGTGTAAGAACCAGACGCCTCGGAAAGTTCTGTAAGGCGCGTAAGTAAGTTTTCGTTATTTTGGATGCAAAATTTTCTTCACGTTTTTTCATCACTTTTGACGTTATGTTCTGCTGACTACAAGGAGTTAAATAGGTTTTGTTTATGCCAGAAATGAGTAAAATGCTTACATTTGATCTGGTAGAAGATACATTTTGACCTAGGTATCGTTTACATCATGCACACTTGATACTATTCGCCGTTATGAAAAGAGATTCCAGTGAAGTAAAACAATCTTCAGCCTCAGTAAGCCCGCCTTGTGGCTTGACGGGGCTCCGATTGCTGTTCTACAGCGGCGCCAGCTGTCATTCCGTTGGGAGATTATATTGGGAATTAGCACGTTCTTATTCAGCATTCCCACCGCAGGATGAGTGGATCGGTGGTGAAGCACCTGCCTCCTGATCCACAGGTCGCGGGTTCAAGGCCCGGCGGGTTCTCGATCGGTGCAACCTGATCCCCAAAGACCACCCAAACGGTGAATTTGACGACCTCGTATAACCTTGGCAGTTTGTGTATCGTTAAACCTTATCATCTACCGTACCACCCTAGATTTGTGTCCGAATCAGCGGCGAGTCCGACTCAGCGCGCTACCACCCCGCCAGTGTATCATCAACCCCACTTAGTGAGAATATCCCAGGGCAGAAAAGGCTCCCGGTTGATATGTAAATTGTTGAGGGGTGTATTTGGTCCACAAACATTAGAATTCGGGCTTGGGAAAATATAAATAATTTCATGGAGGTGTAGTGCAACTGCCATCCTTGTCACTGAAGCACAGCCAAGACACGTTTATTTATTGCCGTTTCCATGGTTTCCGGAAGGGGACGCCCCCTCCCCCATGTGGGAATCAGGAGGAACCCCCTCCCTCGAAATATGATTTCGGCACTTGACGAACCATCTCAACTCCTTTTCCCGTTGATCGAATTGGAATCAGTGTTCACAAATGTAATAATCGACTGCATCGTTATCACCCTGATAAGTCGCCATTATTGGCGCTGCCTGCTCCCCCTTGTCGATGCAATCCACCTAAATTACAATTGGGAACATTTTCTTACCGTTAGACGCTGGGGGGTTGGCCGTCGCCTGTTCCATCCCTCCCCCTGTAAAATCCTTGGTGACGCCCCTGATTACTACGCCTTCGATTTGTTTTGTCCGTCGCGACATCGACTCTCGTTTTTATCCACATTCGTACTACTTCCGGCGTGGGTTGTGGTACTGCCATTCATATTGGTTATTCACACTTGTGTCGGGCTTTTGTTCCGTGTGCGCCATTGCCCAATGCCCAATGCCCAATGACCTATTTGGTTTGCTGCGGGTGTTCCTAGGCGGATTTCCCCTGGCGCTGGGGGCGCCATCTGTCTGGCAAGTTACGTCAGCATTACGCGAGACCCGCGCGCCGCTACTCCATTCAGCAGGAGCTCGTCTTCTGTGCTGTGCCATCGTGTCGATGGTGCCGAATCCAGCTTCGAGTACAGCTGCACTGGTCTGAGCCGCGGAGGTAGCCATTGCATCGGCGGGCGTCCACGGAGCATTTCGTCAGCTCTTTTTCGTCAGGTTCTGGAACCGTCTGTTCGCGCCACATTTGGGCGATAGTAGTGCCATCTTGGCTACTGTGGCGTCACCTATTGGCTGTGGAGTGACCTTCGCGGATAGCCCGGCCCCGGCCGGCGCGGCGCTGCGGCCGGGAGCTGCCGGGCAGTGCTATCGAGGCTGCTTTGGGGCGAGGTGGACGGACGATCAAGGTTGGTCCATGCGGTGATAACTTTCTGTTACTTTTTATCCTCGGATACCTGCCATCTGGCTGCTCGTTAGGGCACATCGGGTAATTCATTGCACTAACGCGGATTTTCACAGTGCATCGTCACCCGTGAATTGCATATTGCAGCTATGTCGATAAGAGAATGACTCAGAAGCCCACTTCCAGGATTGCTGCTCCACGCTTACTTACTGATGAGTCACGTGAGCATCGGGATATGGTTTCGTGCTGGACATGGCTAATCGGGTGTGCTTAGTTGTTGAGTCATGCGGAGTTCTGGATAGTACTAATTATCGGTGATGGAATGCTATTTTGTTTTCCGAGTTTCTTTATTCTTACTAATTATCGGGCTCTTTCAATATTCATGAGCAATCGTAGATGCAGTCTTGGTGTCATTATCGTCAACACAGGTTCACGTGTGTTGGACAAAATCAACAACAGTCCTGATAAAAGTGACACGCTCCCAGCGTCACGGTATCATGATCTCTCTTCACCAGTTAAAGGTTCACTACGTGACCCAACCGTTACTGTTAACGTATGCCGACCAGTGGAGTTAATTATTTTTACTGATGTCGTTGCTGCACTTGCACTTAGAAAATTGTTAGTTGATTTTCTTCTTCTTTGCCCATTTTCTGTGTATTTTCGAACTGTGTTGACGGCGCGAGGAGCACTCGAAACATTTTTGACAACAAACAAGATCTAAGAATGAACATTTTATATATGAAAGGCTGATTATAAGGCGGTATCGTACCTACGGTGTAGGTAAAAGCAGCATACCTGGGTTATTCCCGGCAGGTCAGTGAGAGACGACTTGGCTGACCACTTGCATAACGCAAACTGTGATGTCTTCAGTTGTCCCGTAAATGTAATGGCAGTTTTAAAGTGGGGATTTTGTGGGTCTCGCATAACTTAAAGGGAATGTGGCACCTTCATAAGGTGATTTTAACTGAGATAGCCACTTTGTAAAGCAAGTCGGAAAACCCGGTACTCAATATAGCATTTGTCTTTGAACTCGAGATTTCCGTAGAAAAAGCTAAAACCTACCTGAAATGTACCCCTCATGTTCCCTTAGCAGCAGGCCACAGTTGTCATGGCTGTTGGTGTGACGACATATGCTGACGTCACGGTGTGACGTCAGCATACAAGGGCTTCGATAGGGCTAGCCAATCGAAGCCCTTGAAGCGTATTGAATATGGTAGTGGCTGCTAGATCATGACTCATCTGCAGGCAGATATTTCTTTCCCTAGAGGAGTATTTTAAAATAAAAATGTTGGGCTTATTGTACACTTTTTAGAGAAACCATGGACGCTTCCTGGATTTTCGGCTAAAAGTTCCCCCAATTTAACTAAATTCCAGGATTCTACCAAGGTACCACATCCCATTTAAATGTTGGTGTTATAAACTATCTCAGCTTCAGGATATGTGAGAAATGATCGAAGGTCAAATTTAATATGTCAACACGCTGCGTTACGCTGGACGAGACTCATTGCACTCGCACTTTGTTCGATTAAATTGTGTTCCGGTGCACTCGCTCCTACCCAAACATCCGGTAGCAATCGTCTGGCCGGCACCACCTCCTGGTACTTCGGCCCAGGCCCCTAGCAGCAGTCTCGCACAATGTGTGTGGTGGGCGGCTGCCATGTACACCATGTGTAAAATGGGAATTCACCAAAGCATCGATCAGAGAGGCTAAGTGCAGGGTGGAAGATAATAATTTCGCCGGGGTGCTCAGTAGCCGTCACCAATGGCATCATGTTCAGGTGTGGTTCAGTCCTCAGCTTTGATGTCGTGCTTTAAAAACTGAATGCTGCAAACCCGCAAGTTATTTTCTGCATACAAACTGTGGGCCATTGTTAGGATTCTGCCGTTCCCCACTGGCACCCAACCCTTTCGGTTTTCCTGCACTCAAGAAGAAAAAAACGGGAAGAGTTTGGCACTAGCCTGGTCTATGGTGCCGTTCTGGTAGCGAATAATTACAGATCTGTTTCTCGTCCAGTAAATGTGTTTCGTGCGCTGTGTTTGAGACCGCTGCGGCCTAAATGGTGTGGAGAAGGAGAACCACTGGCAGATCGGGGGGGGGGGAACGGGCTGTTACCCACACCAAAGCCTCATATAGTAGATTTTGCCCCTAGGACTAAGTTTTGGTCGTTTTTCGTTAGAAACATTGTCTCGCGATTTTTTCTTGGTATTACCCCCCCCTCTTAAAAGTTGCTCCTGGATCTGCCAATGAAAAGAACAAGCCGTCAAGTAAAGAAAATAGTGCTTAGGACTGTGGGGATGTGCTCCTTGGCGTGCTTAGTGTGTAGTTTTCCCTCCGTGGTCCACAGCACACCACAACATTTGTATTTTGATGCATTGGGTGCTGAAGGTAACGCGTCTGTGCGTTCTCTTCAGTGCAGCTTACTTGGGACGGATTGTTCGGTCCAAGAAGCTCAGCACCAATCTCGTCTATTGTTTCAGTGACTCTCACTGCCACTTGCATGTTGCAAAGATTTTCGGTCGAGAAGTCTACCTAATTTATAAAAAAACTAAAAAAACTATCTAAGTTAGACGGTATTATAAGCCCATTAACTTGCATGTGTTTCGTACGACCCCTGTTTGTCAGGAGCATACAAGCTTGCGCTCCTGATAAGCAAAACCTGGTGTGGGGCTTCTATCATCCGAGTTCCAGCTTTCTCAGCTCTGTTGTACCACTCACAATTCTTAATTCTTTTTTACAATACCTTTCAATTTTGGACAATGATTGTTAAAGCATAAGAGCCACAGTAAAGCTCTCTGGGAAAAACAGCTTCCTGCCTTCTCTAGAATGCCTATGCCGATACAAGCAGTAGTTGGCAAGATGCATCTAAAATACTAAGTGGAGTGATAATATGGCGGCCTCATTTTGGAATGCGCCGGGAATTTGAGGGTCTACAATGGCGACCAGAAACCTTGCATTTGAGGCATTATTAGTGTGACTGACAATGGTCTCGTTTCCTCAGGCGTCCAGTTCGATGACCTGCGCTCCCGACCGCTGTACAGTCGAGCTGTTCGACCCAACGTAGCCTACGTCGGCGCAGCTGCCCTCGCTGCAGCGGATCTTAGTGCACTTAAGATGACAACATCGTCTTCAAGCGACTCATCCACGGAGACGGAGCTGCCTCTCTCTCAGGAGGAGGACGTTTCGTTTCTGGCGGGACAGTTGTCGACAGAGGACCTCCAGCTGATCAAGAACGTTGACCTCTCCAAGCTGCGTGAAGACGGCAGCCTGAGAGATCTGACCGAGTGGCGGAGCTGGTACCGGGAGAACGTTCCGGCGCAGAATGCTGACGTGGCAGCAGCAGCGGGCGGTGGTGTCAGGCGCGGGCGGGCGGGCCAAGTGGAGGCGGTGCTGACGCCGCCGCCAACTCCCCAGGATCAGCTGAACGCCCGTGCTCCGGGAGGATCCCAGAAGAATCAGGTAGGCTTTCCTGTCACTCTGAGCTCTCGGCAGGGAGCTCAGAGTGCAGCCCACTTCCTCAGCCAGAGTGAAGGTCAGGGTGGTTGGGGGTGTGGGGAAACGGGAGATCGGTCATTCTATCGATGGTATTGTTTCCGAGAAGCGCGAGGTGAACCCGTTCTCCTAATTTTAGCACATGTCTTCGGCCCATGTGCAAATTATATACATACTTCTGTGGGAGGACAATGTCATACTTAGAGGGGAAATCATGTGATTTTTTTAAGATCATTCGATGGTATGGATTTAATCCAAAGGTTTGTTGTAGGTTTCGGCGTAAGCATACCGATCGCAGTGTGACTCACATGCCATATTTATTCTTCCAATAATCCACGAAAATATATTTTGGATATGATAAAGAAGAAATGGAAAATTTCGTCCTGAACATGACTTTCCTGTAGTGGCGGAGGGTTTGCTCGGTAAAATCACCGGCGAATTGCATTCGTGCCCTGTCACCTTAAACATGTACCCGAATACGCAGACTTCGAGATGAAGGGACATGTGCGCCGGGGGGGGCATGGGTAACCGAATATTGGATGCCCAAATTGAAAAATACGTCAAAAATTGCAATATCAAATGCATATATATTGTGTTGTTCTGGAAACACTACAATATATCTGGACTCCAAAATCCACTACAAGTCCCTACAAGGAAAATGAGCAACAAATTCGATAACATTCAACATTATTTCAACTTTGATAGGGGGGAGGTGCTCGGGAACACCAAATAGATGCACATTGACACTCTTAAAAGGAATGTGGCACCTTTTTTACGTGCTTTTAATTGAGATAGCCAAGCTGTAAAGCAAGTCGGTAAACCTGTTACTCTATATATCATTTGTCTTGGAACTCGATACTTCCGTAAAAAACTAAAACATACCCGAAATGTACCTCTCGTGTACCTCTCGCCGGGCGGCCATTGTTGTGAGCTGCTGGTGTGACGACAGATGCTGACGTCACGATGAGCATCAGCCAATCGAAGCCCTTGAAGCGTTTCGAGTATGTTAGTGGTCGTCAGATCATGACATCATCCACAGGCAGATATTTATTTCTTTTCCTTGAGGATAATTTTAAGAGTCAAAGTATTGAGCTTAGTATACATTTTTTCAGAGAAATCATGAGTGGCTTCATTATTTTCGGCTAAAAGTACGCCTAATTACACTAAATTACAGTATTCGACCAATGTGCCACATTCCCTTTAAAGGGAATTTGGCACCTTCATAGCGTGATTTTAACTGACATAGCCAAGTTGTAAAGCAAGTCGGAAAACCCGGTACCCAATACATCATTTGTCTTGTAACTCGAGGTTTCCGTAGAAAAAAGCTAAAACCTACCTGAATCGTACCCCTCATGTACCGTTAGCAGCAGGCCACAGTTGTCATGGCTGTCGGTGTGACGACATATCTGACGTCACGGTGAGTATCATCCAATGGAAGCCCTTGAAGCGTATTCAATATGGTGCTGGTTGCTAGATCATGCCGTCATACGGAGGCAGATATTTCTTTCTTTCCCTAGAGGAACATTTTAAAAATCAAAATATTAAGCGTATTGTACATTTTTTAGAGAAATAATGGAAGCTTTCATGATTTTCGGCTAAAAGTACCCCTAATTATACTAAATTCCGGGATTCGACGAAAGTGCCACATTCCCTCTAAGTGCGTGTAACATCACTGTTAACACTCAACTTTGTCCAGGTTCTGTGCATTTCCTTCCGCTTCCCAGGCATTCAGCATGGTCTGGTTCGTCTTGGAGCGATGACTCAGGGTTGTTTGGGACTGGTGTTGTACGCCTATACTAATAGTTGCCTCGATTGCCGCTAGATGTGACTATCGTGGCAAAAGCGGCAGCTCTGGCTTCAGTTCAGCTGCTGGAGCCGAGGATCAAGAGTCGGATGGCTTCGTTATGTGTTGGGTTTCAATTTTCATCCTAAATCTTCCAGGGGCATGATTGATAGGCCAGATCCGCCGTGAGGAAGTGGGATTATGCCCACCACGGGAGGGGGGTTGCAGCCGGGAGTGAGTTGGGACACTCGCGATAACTCCGCTGTGTACTGAGATATGGTGCTGTTTTTGCAACTGCGTTCGCACGCACCCAACCATGTTCTTTTACAGAGAACTGTTGTGTTTGCAGGCTAGCAGCTGTTTTCAGACACGAAAAATGTCGTTTTTTTCATACCGAGAGTCAACCTGTCGTGTGTAGTCACTCTGTAATAGTTTTGCAGTTACCGGCTTTTTATTGCGGCAATAGAAATTGTGATGGGCCCTTGGGGTGACTTCAACCACAGAAGTGTTGGCACGTGCTGAGCCATCGCCAACTCGCCCGTTATTAGAAAACTGGCACAGGGCGCCCAAGGCCAGACGCCATTTCTCGCGTGCTGTAGTCATCACTCTTTGACTATGCTGAAATTTCGCAAGTTGTCTAATTACAGTTACCTGCTGTCCTTTTTAGAATAATAATATAAGGGAAGAATGGTCTATTGGAATTTGACGTTATATTTTCGAGGTCGAACATGGAAAATTAGTGGGTCGAATTCATATTACTTGTTTCATTCGATTGCTTTAGTTTCTGGTCTCTGTTTGTGTCCTGCATTTTGTGATGCTGAGTTTAAAGATACGGCTTTGAAAATAATGACGCGGACTGGCTCAACTTGCCTCGTCATGGGCTGAACCAAGCCATCCGACTTCTACCTCATGATTCCTCAACATCTCTCATCTAGAAGAGCAGCAAGTCGTTAACACAAACACTAATTGAAGTCGTAAGAAGAGTCGTTAGAAAAACAGTAAAATGGAGTCGGTACAGGCGCCCGTCACTGATATATGTGGCTTCGACAGAAATCACGTCTAACTCGTCCCGTTCCCCCCTATTTTTCACACGCCAGCCGCTCCGATCAGTGGATTGCATATGTGTCTCCTGAACCACAGGTCCCAGGTCCGGCATAGCCATTGCATAAGTTGGTCTGATCAATCAAAGCCCTCCCAACAGGGCGAGAGCTGATAACGCTGTGTAACCTTGGCAGTTGGTGCGTCGTGAACCCCAACAATTACTCTTATTAAACCCTTGACAGTTAAACATCGCTAAATATAGATATTTTGTCCCGTGCTTCCCCCAAAGCATCAGTAGCACAAACTTGCGAGGAGCAGCTCTGTGGGTGGTGCGTCCGAACACAACCGGCCTGGGCGTGGTTTGGGTCATTTCTGTCCATTGGCCATTTCAGGTCGTCCTCTCAACACGCTGGGCTGGGACAACAGATAAAATAACGGGGACTTAGAGGGGGTGTTTTTCTGTAATCCCCTAGTTATTTATTTAGTGAGAGTCTCGCCCATTACTTGTGTGCCGCCGACAGTGGTCTGGGCGACTTTCCCGTGAAATCAAACGGCAATGAATGTTTTATAACAAAAATAAGCGTTGCTTCTTCTGCCAACAGTGTGGGTGGTATCATCGTGTCCCTCGTCGGTGAGATCTTCAGCGGCATTATGCATTACTTACCCCCATTCGACACACGGCTCCAAGCGCAGCTGCCGCGTCAGAGCGGGGAAAATCACTGGGAATGGACGGTCCTGCGTCTGTTCAGTATGCCGGTTTGGAAAGTCATGTGAGGTACACCCATTTGTACCTAATGTGCGGATTACAATAAGTAGGTACTTCAATTTTCGTCTAATGCTTGGATACAGAGGGAATTATGTAAAGGAGCCAACGTGCAGCATGGGCATGCTCGTGCCCGAGGGAAGTGTAAAGGAACTACCGTGCAGCATGGGCGTGCTCGTGCCCTGAGGCTTCCCTACCCCCTTGTATATGCCTGTAGTATCGTTATTATTTATCACACCTATTGCAAATGACCCGGTCATCAGCTTTGCTGTACCCGATGGTAACTTCAATGTGCTCAGCAAGAGGAATTCATTATTTTTGAAAGGGTTGTGGCTATATGCAGATTCAGGTTTTCCATCGGAAGGGCATATATGCAAGGCTGGAGATCCCTTCTTGACACAGGGGAGGGGTTCTGGACGGGTTAATGCTGGCCCGACAATACCAGCCCTTTACTAAATTTATGGGAGACCCAAAGTCCAGGGGCTCTGACCCTCAACCCCTCCCCCGGATCTCCACCCATGCATACATGGTCGGAAAGGGGACGCTAAAACGCTGTCAGGTAATGGTCAAATCCTTTCATGGGGGCACCGATACTCGCGTCCTGGAGGAGGCGACATTTCAGGGGTGCGATATCAATATTTCAGGGGGTGCCTAGGTTTGATGGGGGCTGTATGTGCCCCTTTGCCCCCTGAATCCGCCAATGGTCATGGTGAGATTTTAGCTTTGCTGATGGTTTGCTTCGCCTCGAAAATCCATTCAACATGTTCATGCGCTGGTATAAGTGCATTGTTAGAGTGGTTACCTTTCTTAGTCATGATGGAAGCCACCACTTTGGCCTCCCAATAACTCGTAGCTGAGTGCGCCGCTGTTGCCCTTGGAATGACCGCTGCGCGCTGCGGCAGCCGACGCGCGGTGGCGAGTCGTTACACGTCGCCGTCTGGTGGGGGTGAGTGCGTGGTGGGGAGCGAGAGGGGAGGGGCTGGCGCGGCGCCAGCAGCGCTTGCGCCGTGGTGTGCCGCCTGGCGCGTCACGGACGTGTCGACTCGAGTCTGGGCACGTCGGTGGCAGGCACAGGTCGGGGGACAGTGAGCGGGACTGGACTTTGCACCGGAGGGCGGTGGGTGCAGTCAGTGGCGGGGGCAGTCGGGGCAGCTGCGTCGGCCGATAGCGATTAGTTAAAGTGATTGCAGAAGGTGGTGGCACTTCTCTGTGGACAGACACGAAGGCTCGCGGCGCAGCGCGTGACGACGCATTATTGAGCGTAGGCGGCTGAATCAGGAGTGTTGCGTCATCAATACTAGTAACTGAGAGAAACATGTATAGGACAGTTTGCTGAACCGACCGTGGAGCTCAGTCGAAGTTTGTGTGGCCGTGGTATCGGAGGTCCAAGCCGGGACGTGGTCGAGGTGTCGTACAGAGAAGGGCAGCTAGTGGGAAGGCTGAAAGGTCGCTAGCTTCCTCTGCCTGTCGTGAGGCGATCGATCCGAGCGAGGAGTGGTGTAGTGTTGGCCCCGAAGGCCTGGGTACTCTGGGGTTGATGACTACCTGGCCGCGAATGCGCGCCAGTGAGATGGAGAGTGACCTGAGCGTAGATGAGGCGCCGCGCGTGAAGGAGGAGCCGTATTACGTGAAGATCAAGCTGAGGAGGCCGCCCCCGCAGCTGGCCCGGCTGACCGAGAACAGTGAGGTAGGCGAGCGTCTGAACACCCACGCGAATAGTCCGCCTCCGGTGTTGACCTGGAACGCTGCGGCCCTCTGTAGCGGGGAATTCGGCAGCCGGATGGGTGTGCTGTCTTGATGACGGGTGTGGGGTTTGACGGCGCTCCAACTGCGAAGGAAACAGTGCTGTC
>JAOTON010000795.1:0-37500 GCA_034440635.1 Lepas anatifera | reverse complement strand
ATGTTTGATCCGAGCCTGCAAAATGCTTACTCTGAGGGTAGGGGAAGCTGAGTAACTATTTTTGGGGGATCATAGCCACACGAGAAGGTTCAGTGTTGGTAATCAAGTCTCAAGGTGTTTGTGTGTAAAGCTGAGATCAATCTAAGAGCCCTGTTAAAGGGAATGTGGCGTCTTCATAACGTGATTTTAACTAAGATAGCTACGTTGTAAAGCAAGTCGGAAAACCTGGTACTCAATATATCATTTGTCTTGGAACTCGAGATTTCCGTAGGAAAAAGCCTAAACCTACCTGCAATGTACCCCTCATGCACCCTTAGCAGCAGGCCACAGTTGTCATGGCTGTTGGTGAGATATGCTGCAGTCACGATGAGCATCAGCCAATCGAAGGCCTTGAAGCGTTTCGAGTATGGTAGTGGTTGCCAGATCATGACATCATCCACAGACATTTATTTTTCCCTAGAGGAGCATTTTAAAAATAAAAAAATATTGAGCTTATTGTACATTTTTTAGAGAAATCATGACTGGTTTCGTTATTTTCGGCTAAAAGTACGCCTAATTATACTAAATTCCAGGATTCGACCAAGGTGCCACATTCCCTTTAAAAACGCTATAGTCTGCCCTGGGCTGATATAAATCAAGATTGCTTTACATAAGTTTGGCCCATTAAAGGAATTCCGTCCCCAGAGTGACGTCACACAGGGATATGGCAGCGGCATGGCTGCAATGCTGCCGTTCAAAGGCAATGAGACGTACGTGCATTTTTGCTACTTTTCAGGAGAGCAGATTTAGTGTTTGGCTCCGTAGTTCCGAGAAATATTGATGGATTGCCGTCAAATTTGTACTGAAGTTGTAACCGGATACCATAAATTTATTACTGAAATTGTATTTAATTATCCTCATTTTTAATCCCAAAAAAGACGAGAAGGCTTTTTGCCATTGTTTTTTTATGAACCTGGGCTAAATAAAACCAAGCTAAACGGACGTGTGGGAAAGACAGAACAAATCATACAGAAATACTAAGGCAGAAGGACGTATCCGCAGCGTTACGTCCTTCTGCCTTTGAGAATCTAACTAAAAACACATTGATGTTTTGAGAAATGAGTGCATATTCGCTGTTATGCGATAGTATCACATGTATTGAATAGTTAATTTTAGGCTTTCACTTATGTGTATGTACGAGATATGGCATGTACCTATGTGTCAGGGAAGGTTGCACTTCGACGTCCATACTGAGCTCACTATTTCAGTGTTCGGGCCAAAAAAGAATAAAATATGTTGTAAGAATACAGAAGTGAGTGTCATGAAAGTAATCCTGAGTTTTTCATGTTTGATTTGAGAGTTTCGAATGTATCCTCACCGCAGCTGTTGGGTACCTTACGTTGCCAGCTCTGTGGTCTGTGTTTAGGGATGCAATCCACCTTCTAAAAACTCCGCTTCAAAACAAAGTCTAGACTGATTTGCACAGTGTAAGATATGAGCGGGGCGTAGTAAATGATGCTGACATAGCGTAGCAGAGATGCCATATCGAACAACAGGGATGGAGCTCAATGTCTGAAGACTACTTTTTCTACGGGTTACTATGGTATCCACTTACTGGTCGGAATTGTATATATGCAAGAAGGAAATTGTTTATTGTGATGGTGTATTTCGCAGAACTGCATCATAAAGCATGTTATAAGTTGGTATTTTTTTCATTGGCCTGTCTTCTTGAATCCTGGGCATACAATTGTGGTAAGTTCACCGTTATTATATACATCGGTCCCAGCCCTTCACCAGAACCATTCAATTCGAGGTCTAGGCCAATAAGTGACTTGTCAAATGTTTTTGATCAATGTAGAAAGTTTGTCCGATCTAAAAACTACCATCTCCAATCGATAGAACGACATAAAAATAATTTTTATATTGCTGACCTAAGCATTGATCCAAACCAAAAGGACGTATCTTATGCTTGTACGTCTTTTTGCCTGGTATATATTCGGAAAATGGATGCGTTACTTAAAAGGCAAACAGACTTATAACAGGTTATACGTCTTTTGGCCACATTGAAAGGTAACAAATTTGCTGTCTTAGCCATACCAGCCACGGCAGAAAAGACGTATCCTGTCAAAAAGACGTACAATTCCGAGCTGTCTTTTTGCCTTGGTAGGGATGTCCGATTTCTTTGCTGGCCACGAACGGAACCACCCATTTACGTCCTTTTGCCCGCAATTTTCTACGCATACGTCCGATTGCCATGGTTTTCCCGAAACATACGTCTAGGGGAAAAATTGTTCCCCCTCTGGTACCCCCATTTTTCGGAAGACGTGTCTATAATTTTCGGAGGAGACGCGTCTCGTCGGGATGATTCGAATGATATAAAAAACCGAATTTCGAAAAAATGTCGATACGTCTCATTGCCTTTGGACGGCAGAATGACTAAGGTGAAACATTCATGGAGATTGCAGATCTAACAAGATGCACATGCTTTTTTGTTTTATAGAAATCGAATCCTCTTGAGAAGGCAGATGCTACAATTAATTTCCATGCAAGAGTTTGATGCAAGCAAAATTGAATCTCTCAGACATATTGTATCCGGCGTACTGTATATATTGGAGAAGTTTGAAGCTGATCAATTTTAAAAATGGGACCCTATGAGTAAAGGAAATTTTCATCGCCAGCCTGGCGTCCTAATAAAGGCGGTTTCGAGTTCGGGGTTGGGTATAAATATCTCCCCACCGGGAGGGGAGGGGGTTGTCCTGGTCGTAGGCTCGGCAATGAGCGTGGTCTTCCAATGTTGGGTTCTAAATACAACACCACCTCGTAGATTATGGAGAGCCTGCCCTGACTGGACGCTGCTTCTCAGATATTCTAGGCACTCATCGCCTGCGCAAGTCCTCAGGTGTTGGACGTAACACAAATATTGTCTCTTCCAACACTAATCCATTTGTAGACTGAGTTAGTCTTGTGTGAGAACTGCTGGCTGACCAGCCCCTCTGGACCTGCTGCCAGGTACGAGGCGTCGGGTGCTACAGGAGAGCGGCGCAGCGTGGTGGTGCCGTTCGAGGCGCCGCAGCCCGGCGCCGGCGAGTTTGTCGTCTTCTACAAGTTCTGTTGCATGAACTCCTGCATCGGCGGCATCAACCGACGCCGCCTTCAAGTGATCTTCACGCTGGAGACCATGTGAGTCCTACATCTAAGGAGACCGGGCAAGGCGGGCAACTGAGGCGGTAGAAGGATAGGTACTCAAATCAGCTGCATTCCTTGTTATATAACTACTTTTGCAAGAATGCGGAAGTTTGCATTGTGTTCGTACGATGATATTTGTCTGATTGAGATCTGGCTGTAATTTACGAAGACTGGGAGGACTCCTTCCACTGCTGGTGTTGTCAGCTGTGATGTCTTTATGATTATTATGGAATACTCCTGTTTTTTTCAATGTACCTTTAATTTTCCTCTGCGCGTTGTTCAATTTATTGGTGTTAATGATTATAATTTTGGGGGCTTATTAACTCAAGAACTGTTATGTGGCCGCCCATTAATACGCACCTCACATTTTTGAGATTGTTCCCCCTCCCCCATGTATCTTTGATGTCTATGTGAAACGTTCGATAACGCTGCGGCTGACTCCCCCTTGCGTTTCGACATATATGGACGCTAAGGCCGCATGGCGTCAAAAATTCTATACCTTTTGGAAAGGTTCCCAGGAATTAAATCGCTCCTCTCGGGAATCCGTCGGGCTTTCAATTCGGGGTGGCTGCATAGAAATCGAACGGGCTAGCCACTGCACCAGCAACTCAACCCCCCACCTGCAGTTTGTCGGTGTTGACTAACCTTTTGTGCATCTGCAGCGCCGGTGAAACGCTGGGTCGGGGCTCTGTGGAGCTGAAGGTTTGTAAGTGCCCGCTGAGGGACTACAAAAACGACCTTCAGCGCCGGAACCGTCCCATACAGCAGCAGAAGCCCACCAAACGGCGTCGTGAACCCTCGCCCGGACGGCCGCGGCCAGGAGCCTTCATGTTGGACGTAGGTGGCATTGCTAGTGTATTGGTGTCATTGTAGGTGCCGCTCGCCGAGTTGGGTGTGTGTGACAAAAAGTGCAAAATTAAGTGCGCGCGTCTTTCCCTCCGGTGGTTGGATTTTCATTGCATCTGAACGAACTCATAGCTGTACCTCAATCATCGTGCGTTTGTAACAAACTTCATGTAGGTATTGATCAAATGGTGAGTCTTCATCAATGCGTTGGTCATTTAATCTATATTCTAATTTGTGCATCCTTGTTAATCGGTTAGTGCTTGGATGGCGCGTGAATGCCAGACAGTTTCAGGTGGTGTGTTGTAAACCGAAAACTTCTGCTGACAGTCCGCGTGTACCGACAGTGCGGCACAGAGGCCATGTACAACCACATGAAGGTGGTGCTGAGCTCTCTGCGCGGCTCCATTCCCGAGATAGCGGCACAGGAGCCGTCGCAGCCGGCCCGGCGGGTGTCCCGCTCTCCCATCAGCTCGCCGCAGGAGCCGGAGGGGACGACAGCTCGGGAGAAGTCGAGACGCCCCCGCCCGCGCAGCGGCGGCCGCCGGCCGGCGATATCAAAATGGAGTTCTTGTAAACGGCGACTCAGCTGAGTGGGGTGATGCCAGTACTGGTGGTAGTGTAGATTATTTTTTCCGAGACTCGTGGACTTGGAAATTAAAGTGCCGGGGAGTTGTCAAAATCTGAGATGTTTTTTATTGGAGACAGCATCATAAGCATATGTTGGCCAGATGTGACGTATTTCTGATGTGATGGAATGACGTTGAGATGTTCGCGTGTAATGCCAACGCGTTACCCGTGTGAAACGTTAGTGTCTCCGCGCTTCAGCGACTTTGTGGACACTTTTTAGCCGAATGCCTAATGCGGCCTTCGTAGTGTTCCATTTTTGTATCAAATTCAGCTGAGCTTTCCCTGAACGTGGCAGAAAACAGCAATTGTGTGTCCAGGTTTCCGATTTGGGCCCTTTCGATGGCTTTCATGTTTGCTCTTTGAAGCGTCATTGCCAGGTTTGTGAGCTGTTACAGATACATTTGTATACCCCGATCTCGTTGTTGTTGACCCGGGACATGAACTAGCAAAGCTCGGCCAACATTGTCTTGCTCACGAGGGTTTGGTTGTCTTTGTTAAAAAGGCACAAAGTGAAAGCGTTCAGCATATGTGTAGACAGTGGGTGCATTCAGCATTTGTAGATAGCAAGCTGTTCCTACTGCAGCAAGCGGCATTGTCACTCATTGAAGCTCAGTTACCGAACGTCACGATCGGCATGTTAAGCTCCATTCTAAAGTGGATGATCTATATACTGTGCTACCGTAAGGACACTCGTTAAACAAGGATACGTGAAGCGTAGAAATTCGAAGAACGCTGTGAGGATTAGGATGTCTGTTGTTGGTTTCTGTTTTCTCAAATAGGATTCAGGGGGAAGTATCTAGCATACGTTGGCTAGCGCGCATGAACGGTATCGATGATGGTATCGTGCCCAAATCTGGGCGTCATAGATTTGTGATACGGCTGTGAAGCCTGCTCGGAAGGGATTTGATAGTTGATGTTTTGTTAAAAGTGAAAATAAATGATGTTGGTAGAGCCTTTTATTTCTTGTGGCGAAAATACAGGTGGCACAGCTATCTCGCGTGTACGGATATGAGAGGTCGTCGGCACGTCTGCCCTCGGGTGACCGGGTGGAGCCAAGTTGCATCATCTGGGCAGCTTCGTTCTGTCTTAGATCCAATATGCGTTGGAATGGACTGGGGCTCACTGAGTTAAATTAGGCAAGGTGCATCCATGCTGGGGTTGGAGCAATGCTCAAAGCGACCATTTTGCCATCTCAGGATTATAAGTTGAAGTTTAGGCATATTTTCGTCTAGCTCAAGTTTAATGAAAGTTCAACATTTAGTATGTATGTCCCTCAAGGTAGCATTGGGCTCGTCTCGAGAGACCGTGTCTCCGCCATCAGAACAAGTGAATTGTGCAATGGCGGCTGAACTTGGAAGCTGATGGACGTGCCACAGGCCACGGCCGGCCAGCCGCCGCGCTCGGGCCTACCTCACCTCGCCATCTGGTAAATATATTTACAAAAAAGCGCCGGGGCATCTTAACACGCGCATTGACGGGGGTCTGAGCCACCTTCGCATTGACGGGGGCGGGTACCCGCCCCACCCTAAGATCTCGAGAACCACGGTAGGTAGCGAAAAACGGTAAAAGGTGTTGGGCTGCCCATCCACTTCTCCATCGAAAACATTTGAACTATTTTTTTGTCGGGTCACATTTAAGGTCACGAGAGGTCAAAACATGCCCGTCATAGGGATAACATGTAAAATTCAGTTTTTCGGGCATTACATCTGAACAAGTAAAGATAAAGCAAAACAACTTGAACTATATGAATCCTCTTAGCAAGCCGAATCGAATGATATATAATTTGACCTTGCTAGGTCAAATCAAGGATTTGACCTGACCTAAGGTCAGGTCAGGGTCAAATTGTATAAAATGCATATCATTAGAACTGCAAAGCCCAGGCGAGTCTAATGCAGCTAAAGTAAATGCTCTATCACCATCCGTTACTGAGTTATTCCGTAAAAACCATTTTTCCCATGTATTTCCAATGGAGAGGTCATGCCTCGTACCTGACCTTAGGTCATCGATATCAAAAATACCGGAACATATGTTAGAGAACTCGGTGGGGCCATTATGTGATATGAGTTTCAATCAGATAAGTTCACCCTGCTCCGACTTCTGCTATCTTAAACTTTTTTTGAGGTCGGGTCACTTGACCTGTACTGGTGACCTGACCTGAGATGAGCTAACCTTAAAATTTTCACAGAAGTTGTAAAAATGATGAGGGAAAAGGTATACCAAGTACGGCGGCGCTACGCGCCGCCGTTTTTCTACTATCTCCGAAAAACCCGAGGGGGCGGGTACCCGCCCCCCGTCAATGCGCGTGTTAAGGGAATCGATCCCCAGCTCTCACTCATGCAATGCCATTACATGTATTTGAACAGCAGGCCGGGACTTAACGTTTTACTGAGTTCCCGGAGCCTGGGCGGACCCATTTCACGAAAACGCTGACAAACTCATTTTCTTACGAATGTCGCATTCCGGGCGGGTCAGGCTAATCACCACTCACCAATTTTCTATGCCTACGAAAGGATGCAGAAAAAGTCGGTAACATCGACATCGACTCGCGCGATCTTTTCTGTGAAGGCTGCATGCTGTAAGTGGTCGACGAACATGCTCTGTGGATTTTTCGCTGCATTTCAGCTCCTTCCTCACGTGCGGGAGCTCTCAGCTGCGGCATCCGCCAATGGGATGTATTGGAGGGGCGGTCTTGACGGCAGGAGCTCGCCATTGGTTTTACAATTAATAATCTGGGTCCATTAGAGTTGCAAATATTTTCAGGGCGGAGGGAGAGTTATATCGGGACCTGGATGTGTAAACCTGAGTCCCCATTAACCACAGTTCGGTCGACAAGAGGGAGGGGCTGCCCTTTTTATTGCATTAACAGAGCAACTCTTGAGAGCAATATTGCCCCGCATTCTCTGACATTCCCCTCTGCATTCTTTGCCAGAAGAAAAGGGAATAATATCGCCCCTCATCCTTTCATTGTTCTACTTTTTTGCTAAGAACGCTTCATAGTTTGAAGAAAAAATTAATTTGGTGTGCTTTCGTGAATTCGGTGTGAAAACATGTTTGTGAGCGCTTCAAGCTCCGGTACGTTCTGAAAGTCGCAAACAATCTTTGCTCTATCGGAAACGTCCGTTTCCCTTTGATTTAATGAAGCAGCTCTCCATTCTGGGTATCTTCCTTGCAACTTAGAAAAACAGCCGGCGTGCAATAGACTCGTACGCTGCTTGAGCCACCACGGCGGAGGCATAACAGGGGTGGGCGGGCTGTCTCTGTCATGGGATCCGACAGGACAGAGTGAATGTGCAGTAACCTGCCATACCCCGCCGGTCTGTCGCCGGCCGCGGGCGGCGCTGACGTCACCACCCTTCGCAGGCTGGCTGGCGGTATGTTTGGCTAGTAAGGGTGTCGCTGAATGGACCCCAAATCGTCGAGTGCATGCATGCTGTCTGTATGCGAGAGGCATTACAAACAATTCGAGTGGTATCGCTCGCATGTATGACGGATATCATGCCATTTGGCAATCCCATTACCAAAAACTTATATTTTCCAGTGTAAGTCCTATACCAAATTCATGGAGATGTCCAGGCTTATTTGACTCCTTTCACATATTTCCTTTATAGAATGATTGTGCGGTGTTGAGCGCCAGCGGAGGAGCCAGAACATTGATAAATTAGTTATTGATTTTTTTCGATTGGTCCCTACTGAAGATGCTAGCGTATTAATTATCTCCTCCCCTGTCACGAACTCAAACCCCGCTCCCCGTGCAAAGCCAAGGGTTTTTATATTTTACTTCTGTGGAAGGTGAGGCAAATGCTATTGTTTTCTTAAGCCATTCAAAACACCCACTCTGCGTTGGCCCATCACTGGCTCGTTATCGTAGGTTTTGTCCCGGTACATATTCATCATAAAATATTTTATATCATGTTTATGTTCTGGACTTCAGTTTTACAAGGCGTTATAAAATAGAAAATAGATGCTCCTGATTCCAAAGTATTTCACGTTACTCAGAGAAGTAAAAATTATCGAATTACACATAACGGCCTGTCGATTTTATGTATCTTTGGAATGCGAAATTGAAGAGCCGAAACATGGCCGAGTGTGGTGCACTCGATTTTAGAAACGAGCTGATTTGTGTAAGACAAGATATGTTTTGAGAATTACTTATGAGAATTACTTATGAGAAAATATTCCCGGTCGCTCGTTTAACTCTCCGTCAAAAGCAAATACACAATGTGAAGTCTTAGGTAAAATAAGTAGATGAAGGGCTGCAAATGCTTTGCTTTCTGCCGCTGATATGTGGCCAATACCTGTTGCGAATGTTTTTTCTTCATAATTTGGTATCTTTTAATTTTGTCATTGCTTCAACACGCGCTGGGTATTGTTGGTCTTTTTATGGGTATCATTGCTGCAACACGATCCCGCTGGGGGAGAATTTTGCCCCCCTCCGTATCTCATTTCCTAGAAAAGCTAAATAAAAAGTTACGGACGGCATTCAAAAGCTCTTGACGAGACGAAGAGAAGTTATAAGGAGTATTTTTATGCTAAGTCAATAATGAGGTCAGCATAGGTCAAAGAAGGTTCCATAGGCTTACAACAGAGCAGGATACGTTTCCCCTTTAGATATTTACTCAGTGGAGCTAGATCAAATTTTTATGCATCATTGAATTCCTCTCATCGCGGCAAATCGAATGATCGAGGAAAACCAGGAGGGGCGAATTTTGCCCCCAGTGGGGCGCGTGTTAAAGGAGATAGCGGGTCTGCATGGGTGATGTGCTATTTTTTGGCGAGCCAATCATATTCTGGGAGGCCGATTTTACTTTTTGATACCCATAACGTAGATCTTGTTTCCAGGATATCGGAGATCTCGCCATATTTTATTACCCAACTATCAACCTGACCTGGAAACTATTTCTGTCACACCAGAATGCTTCATCAGGAACCTGAGAACTCAGAAGAGGGTCGAAAAAGCTTTCTTTTCTGGCTACAGTCACAGGTGCCCTGCGGTATGCTAGATTTTGGTAGGGAGTACAGTTATATCCCCAGATGGCCCGGTTGCGGCCACGGGAATCCACAATTATCGTAGGGTGCCGGTTGGGTCGTAGCGTCCCAATGCATGTGGCAATAGGGGAGCAAGTTGTAATATAGAGGGCCGGAGACTTGTAAGTGTGGGGGCTCAGTGTCGACCACGGGATTTTTAATTATGGTAGGGGCCCGACTGTGGCTTGAGGGAGCCCCCTGATGCTGCTTATAAGGGTCCATCTGCTGGAGGAGGCTCGCGATTATGGTCAGGAGGCCAGTTGGACTACAAAGGGCCTGTGATTATGGATAGTGGCTCAGTCGTGGCTGATGGTGGCCCTTGATTATGTTGGGGGCCACAGTGGGCCCGCGATTATGGTACGAGATCCAGCAGTGGGGCGGCCCTTGAAACGACCAAGGGGTGGGTGACCCTTGGGTGCTAAGGGGTGGTGACCTTCCATTTCTACCCCGTGGTCCGTGACCTAAATAATGTATTATTCCCGAGGATATTTGGACTGCTACTTTTCGGAAATGTCATATCTATACGGAGTCAAAATTTGAATGAATGGATTAGCTGGCCTCACAATCAACTAACTGCGAAGGCCCCGACATGTCTGTCATGTGGGGTGATATACTGCAGAACGGCAGTGAATGTGCAGTAGCCTGTTATAACTCGGCTCAGCCGTGGGCTGATAGTGACGTCACCGTCCCGCCACAGCTGTCGGGCGTTATGTTTGGCTGGTAAATCTTTCTTCTATTGGCGCTTGTTCCGACCAGAAATGACCAGATCCAGCTGATTGTGGTGGCGGCGGCGGCCGCTTGCTTCTAAAGTGGATGCCGAAAGTGGGGGGGTGGACGGGGAGGACGTGTTCCCCCTGTTGGCTAACCAGGGGGACATGCCCCAAATTTTTGGTTCTATCGTCATTCAAGCCGAATAGGTACCGAATATGCTCAAAATTCGCCTCCCCGGTCAGCACCAGCCCGGGTCCGTCCCCCGTATAAAAATTCCGTGGCGGCGCCCTGGGTAGGAGGGAGCAGGGGCGTAGGAACGGTTTGAAAAGTGGGGGGCCAACCTTAGAGGGGGCCCACCTCAAGGGGGGGCCCATAATTATAAAAAAAATAGTTAGCTCGTTTGGTGTCAATAAGGCACGCATGCACAATAGGGTGCCAAGGTATGGAAAATTGAGGAATTAAATTTTGCCCTATGATTTTTATTTTTACTTATTATGATCTGATAAATCATAGTAAAACGCAAAAAACATTTTTGAGGTTTTTTACCTAGACCTTTTTCAAATACGAAATATATTTTTAAGCTTTTTTGGAGGATTTCAATAATTTTTTTACCACGAGTGCATTTCTTATATTTACAGATGTTTAGGCCCTTTTATCACATTTACAAAATTAAAAACTGTTTAGAAAACTACAGACAATGCTTTGATACCAAGCAGCCTCACTTCGCCATGCCTAATCAACATTTTGCTTATTTAATGACAAAAAATGGGAACATTTATTTAGGCTGTTATGGATCCCTTCTTTCTATCAGTAGAGATTGATTTAGGTAAAGGCTGATCACAATAAATACGTCTAGCTATATTTCGATGCCTAAAATGCAGAGCTCCAGCATGACTGCAAGTGCAATGTAGGTACTTGATGGCCAGCTTTGTGATGCTGTGGAGGTGTGGGCGTGGTGATATAGTGGTCAGCAACCTTGCTTTCCACGCGACCAACCCGGGTTTAAGGCACGGCAGATTCCTTGTGCAAGGAGCAAATTGACTCCCAAGAAACCCCTCCCAACAGGAAAAGAGTTGGCGACGCCATATAACCCTGGCATCGAAGGACGTCACGCCTTTCAATGGCTCAGGGACGACTGTTGCTCGGCATTTGATGCGGGTTCCGTATCCGATTCATGCTTTGTGTTGGGATTGATATGGGATGGAGTTTGATTGGGACCAGTTCTCGGGACTCATTTGGAAACACTCGGGTAGTAGGTGCCTTGGTTTTTTCACGAAGCGCTCCTCCTCCGGGGGCTTTCAGGCAGCGTACTTACTGATATTTGCATATACGTTGCGGGGCCCACCTCAAAAGGGGGGCAGTATCCCCTTGACCCCCGGTTCCTATGCCTATGCCGCCCAGGGGCCGCCAAATTATCTCGGAGGGCCCCAAGGTCCAGACCATGGCTCAGGAACCTAGATCAGTCAGCTCAAGGGCCCAGACGAGTGCATTAGCCTCGGGACCAGCTTATCAAGGGACCCTACATAAGCACAGGACCCCTAGAAGCTCATCACAGTGGAGCCCCAGATTCGCACAGGGTGCCAGATTAGCTTAGGGGCCCGGTTCAGCTCGGGGGTCCCCAGGTCGACTTATGTAAGGTCTCAAAACAGCTCAAGGGGCTTGTTCAAGCTCACGGATCCCAGCTTAGCTCAATGACGCTAGAACAGTTCAGGGGCCCCAGACCAGCTCAGGGCTCTTGTTCAGCACAGGCCAGCTCAGCTCAGGGCCCAGATCGGCTGATATAGGGTCCCCTCTCATACCAGCTCAGGGGGCCCCATTCAAGCTCACGGCCCCCAGCTTAGCCCAGGGACCTTAGAAGAGTTCAGGGCCCCATACCAGATCAGGGGCCCCAGTTAAGCAAAGGGGTACCCAGATTAGCTCAGGGCCCCACCTAGGCTTAGGGTGTCCCAGGGTGTCTGATATAGAGTCTCAGAACACAGTGGCATAGCCAGGATTCGGCCAAGAAGGGGTCCGACTACCGTCGGGGGCCCCAGACCGGGGGTCCCCCTTAGTAACCGGGGCCCATCTCCTATATCTTTTGTATAGTATTTTAACATTCACACGAAGGAAATTTTGTTGTGCCTTTTTAAGCATTTATTCTTATTTTGTTTATAGCTTGATTTTCTCGATCCGACCAAATGTTGGCAAACTAAGGTCACCAAATATTAAGGATGGCCCATACCTTATATGGTAGCGTGGCTATAATAACAGCTTTGTGCCTTATTTCGGGAAGTTCAATGTTGATGCGCGCATGATGTTACACCCGAGTCTATCTCAATTCACTCTAGTAATCAGACATGAAGTTATTGAAGGTCAGTCGTTTTGAGTACGTAGAAATTATCTTCTACGGGAAATGATTAGCAATTATTTTCCAGTGTCAAATCCATGAACTCTTTAATAAGGAAATTTCAAAAGAAACGGAAAAACGAAAAAAATACAAAGGACATGTAGTGTGTCCCGAACGTTACATAACCTCTATTCCGTCGATAGATCCTGTTGAGATCCAGTTACTTTCTTACCCTTGCTATCTTGTAAACGAGCAAATTACCAAGACAAAAGGCGCCTGAGATATCTATCGCCTTGGATCTCTCTGTCATTGTTATTTTCAACCTTTCATACCTATTTTTCCCTTGAGGATTATGCTCATCGATTTCTGTCATTACCCTTGTTTGTCTGGTTTCCTTCGAAAATATTTGAAGGCTGCTTATTTCAGAATATTTAGGAATGTAGTTATTGGTGTTAAGCTAATAGATTAAAAATTGACTGAAGTGTCAAATTCTCTGTTCGATTTGCTCTTATGGTAAAATTAGTTTAATTTTTGCCTTTCCTTCGGTAATGTTGCCTGATGGACATGTTTCAATTTGTCTTTTTTTAGTACGCAATAGGGGTAGATACATTTTTCCGAGGCATACGATTTTGAAAATTTTTATTCGAGCTCTGGGGCCACCTAAGAGCAACACTTGGCGGCACTCACAAAGCTAATTTTCGGCCGCTCTCCTGATTAGATCTCAGGGGGTCTCTGGGACCGATTCACGGCGCCTCTTGATCAGTGCCTAAAATCATCATAGCGGTCAGTTACTGCCCTCCAGCGGACGATGGGGCGCTGAACTGCACCATGGAGGCACTGCAGGACATCATCAATCGCTATCCGGATCGCTGCGTTGTCGTTGTCGGCGACTTTAATATTCCAGAGATTCAATGGGCCCGAGAAGCTTCTGGATGGGCGAAGCCGAACATCACACGTGCATCCCGACGTGCAGTGAAATTTATGGATGCAACTGAACTACTGAGTTTCAAACAATATGTTTGGCAACCAACGCGTGATGCCAGCACTCTTGACTTAGTTTTGTCTAATCGTCGCAATGTAACCGAGGTCGATGTAAGTGATGGTATTTTTGACTCCGATCACAAGGGAGTATGGTGTGTTATAAGACAGGCCAAATCACCAGCTACTCTGACATCTCGTACCACAGCTTTTAACTACAAGGATGCTGATTTTGAGAAGTTGCGGTCTTTGCTGAGACTACTTCCATGGAATGTTATCGACGATATGCCTGTAAACGATGCTGTTGATGTGTTTTATGATTGGCTACATGCGTCGATTCGTGATTGTATTCCCACCGTTAAGGTGAAGCGAAATTTTCCGCCTTGGTTTGATCGTGAGCTCCGTAACCTACTGAGGGAGAAAGAGGCAGCATTTCGAAGATTGAAAAGAAACCGGTGTGACGAGTCGGAACGCAATTTCCGGAGATAAGAGAAGGGACTTCAAAAATTATGCAAACACGAAGTATAGTAGCTATCTTATAGGACTCACGGAGGACTTTGCTGCGAACCCTAAGCGTTTTTGGTCGTTCCTAAAAACAGCCAGATGCGGAAACAGAGCCTTGTCAACTCTAGTCGTAGACGGCATCAAGGTTAGTGACGACCAAGAAAAAGCTAATGCTTTTAATCAGGCGTTCGCGGCAAAGTTCACCAAATCTGACATTACTGTGCTGCCCGATGCTCCATCGTACGATTTGCCTCCACTTAATCATATAGACTGTAACATGAATCTTGTGAAATCCATATTAGAGAACATACCTGTCAGTAAAGCGTGTGGCCCAGACGGAATCAGTGCCCGGATCATTCATGAGTGCAGCGAACCCTTGTCGATACCAATGACGAAGATATGTTTGCTATCGATTCGGCAGGGTGTGTTTCCTGACTTGTGGAAAAGGGCAAACGTCGTTCCGATTTTTAAAAAAGGAGATGTGAAAGATCCAGGCTGCTACCGCTCAGTGTCGTTGATTCCTCTGTTCGGAAAAGTACTCGAGAAAGTCGCTTATATAAGTTTGCTTTCTCATGTGAGACCTGTTATCTCACCAGAGCAGCACGGTTTCGTAACTGGTAGGTCTTGTGCGACTAATCTGGCATCACTTCTGAGCACTGCATGGTCATCTATTGAAGAAAACATCCAAACAGATTGTATCTACACAGATTTCTCGGCCGCATTCCAATCTGTTGACCATGCTCTCTTGGTCCACAAATTGAAAAACTCGTATCATGTCTCTGGCTCAACTCTAAATTGGTTTTCCTCCTACCTGAACAATAGAAAGCAGCGAGTTGTTGTAAACGGAAAGAGCTCAGAGTGGTGTCAGGTTGAGTCGGGAACACCGGAAGGTGGTGTGATCTCAGCGTTGTGCTTTGCACTTTTTATAAACGACCTGCCAATGGGAATCTCCTCTCGGGTTCTTATGTTTGCCGACGACGCAAAAATTTACCGGAAAATCTCACGCCAAGCGGACGCTGATGCCCTTCAGCAGGACCTATCTCATCTCTGCCAGTGGTCAAAAATTTGGAAACTGAAACTAAACGCAGCTAAATGCAAATCATTTCGGATGACACTGAAAACTAAACCACTGGCAACAAATTATACCATTGGAAACACTGTGCTAGAGCACGTGGAGCAAATTCGTGATTTAGGCATAATTCTGGACACAAAATTGACCTTTAGGGAACACATTGACCAAACTGTGAAGAAATCAAATCGTGCGCTGGGCGTTCTCATTAGATCCTTTCAGAAGGCCAACCCGAGAGGATACCTCAACGTTTCATCTGTTTTAACTTCATACTATGCCTATGTGCGGTCGAACATGGAATACTGTAGCGTTGTGTGGAACGGAGCTGCTGTGTCGCACACCGAGCGATTGAGCCGGGTAGAACACAAGTTTTTAATATGGCTTAACTCACACAGTCGCCACCCATCACCATCACTGGCCTATGTAAACCTGCTCAAACACTTTGGGGTTGTTTCTGTAGCAGCTAGGGCGAAAACAGCATGACCTCATGTTTGTCCGAAACATTCTGAGAGGGCGTATCTCTTCATCATCTCTTCTCGCGGCATTCTACTTGCATGTCCCATCTCGTGCTACCCGTCAGCAACCACGAACCCTGCTGAAAGTGCCGTATGCAAGGGTAGGCACCGCCAAAGAAGGCCTCTTTACGAGACTTCCGAGGCAACTGAATTTATTTTTACAAATGTGCCCGACAGTAGATGTTTTCACGGATGCCTACCAATCATTTCGGTCACAAGTTAAAGCCTATGTCGCCTCTCTGTAGCTTAGCTGTTCTATGTACCAGTGATGTACCCTATGATGCGGATAGATTTTAGCGATTTTTATTGCTTTTATTGTCCTTTAGGAACTTTTATGGCTTATTGTCTTTTAGGGACTTTTAAGGTTTTATTATATTTTATGTCCCTCTGTTGTCTTTTATGGTTTGTATTGCCTATGTGTACTCATAGGTATTATTTGATGCGCTACTTCCTTTTTAGGTCATTTTAATTAAGGTCTTGTAGCGCTTCTGCTTTAATGCTGTGTATGTACATATTGTTCAATGTTTTATCTCCTGTACTTCGCCGTTTATTGGGGCCATCCCGTAGGTGATAACTCAAATAAATACAAATACAAAATACAAAACTGGGGGCCCCTGAGAATCTCTCGGGGCTCCTGAGATTAGTTATTCGGCAGCACCTCTGAGACTAATTATTGCCCCCCTCCAGCTTTACTCTGGAGGGGGGCTGAGACTGACTATCGTGGCCATCCAGATTAGCTCTTGGGGTCCCCTGAGGCTGTCTTTGGGGTGGGGGAGGGGGACTGGGAATGACTTCCAACAGCCCTCTGAGACTTACTCTAGGGCGCCCCTAAGACAAACACCCGGGAGGGGTGGATGGAATCACCTCTGAGACTGAGTCTTTGGCGTTCCTGAGACTGACTCTCGGAGACCCCCCTGAAATAGACTTTTGCGAGGCCCTGAGAACCACTCTCTGGGGGCCCCTGAGACTAGGTCGCCCCCTCCACCTTCCCTGAGACAGACTCCCGGGGCCCCTGATACCGACTTTTGGGGCCCCTGAGACCAACCCCTCTGGGGGCCCCCGAAATCTGCTTTCGGGGGGCCTTGAGACTGACTCAGGGCGGGGGCCTTGAGGCCGACTCGGGACGCCCTGAGAACAAATCTTCAGGGGCCCCTGAGACTGACTTTGGGGGCCCCGTGATCAGAGAATTCTTTGCAGTGGTTCAGATTGGCCCAAGGGGGGTCTGCGGACGCCTAGGGCCCCCTTGGCTACACCACTGCATCCACACTTTTGGGGGCCCTCCGAAATCACCATTTGGAGGCCCCTAAAATGATTTCTCCCCCAGACCAATACTCCGGAGCCCCTTGATACTAATGCCCGGGGGCTTCTAAGACCAAGCTCGGGGTGCCACTTAGATCAGGCTCAGGGGCACCCTTAGAACCATGCTCGCGCTTTTCTCGGGAGTAACTTGACACCGATGTTCTGGGGCCCTCAAGATCAATATTTCGAGGCCCCCCGAGACTAATGCTCGGTACTCTGGAGTCCCTCAATACCATTACTCGGGGGTCCTGAACCCAGGCTTGGGGGCCCCTGAGACCAAACTCTGCGTCCATGAGATCAATGCTCGTGCCTCACTCATGAGTCCCTCGATATCAATAGTCGGGTGCACCCCGAGAGGGGCCCTGAACCCCTGAGACCAAGCTTGAGGGGACCCTGAGACCAAGCTCGGATGCTCCCTGGGACCAAGCTCGAGGGCCCCCTGACACCAAGCTCGGGGGTTCCCTGAGACCAAGCTCGAGACCCCGTGAGACCAAGATCAAAAGGCCCATGAGACCAAACATCGAAAGTTCCATGAGACCAAGCTCGGTTGTCCCCTGAGACCAAGTTCGGGGGCCCCTGAGACCAAGCTCAGGGGCCCCCGAGATCAATGTTCGGTATTCCAGAGCCCTCGATACCAATGATCGGGGGCCCTGAGACCAAGCTCGGAAAGCCCGTGAGACCAAGCTAGGGGGTCCTGAGACCAAGCTCAGGGGCCCCCGAGATCAATGTTCGGTATTCCAGAGCCCTCGATACCGATGATCGGGGGGTCCCCTGAGACCAAGCTCGGGAGCCCCCTGAGACCAAGATCAGGGGTCCCCGAGACCAATGCTGGTATTTTCCAGTGCATACGGTCAGCCTTATGCATCAGATACCCTCGGATGCCCCCTGAGACCAGGCTCGAGGGCCCCCTGACACTAAGCTCGGGGAGAGGGGGCCTGAGACCAATCTTGGGGGCACCCCTGAGACCAAGCTCGGGGGTCCCCTGAGACTAAGCTCGGGGACCCTGAGACCAAGCTCGGGGCCCCTGAGACCAAGCTCGGGGGCCCTGAAACCAAGCTCGGGGCCCCTGAGATCAAAATCGAAAGGCCCGTGAGACAAAGATCGAAAGGCTCGTGAGACCGAGCTCAGGGGGAGGGGCCTTGATACCAAGCTCGGGGGCCCTGGGGCCAAGCTCAGGATCCCCTGGACTGAACCTAAGGGTCCCCCAAGATCAATATTTCTGTATTCTGGAGCCCTCGATACCGATTATTGGGGGCCTCCTGAGACCAAGCTCGGGAGGGCCCCTGAGACCAAGCTCAGGGAGCCCTGAGATCAATGGTCGTGTTTTTAGTGCATAAGGTCAGCCCAAGGGGGTCCGCGGACCCCAGGGACCCCCTCCCCTGGCTACGCCACTGTCAGAACATCTCAAGGGCCCATTCAAGCTAAGTGGTCAGAGGCTGTAAAGCCTTATAGGGGGGGTCCCAGACCATCTCAGGGGCTCTCAGTTCAACACAGAGGCCAATATTAGCTCTGATGACCAGATAAGCTTAAGGGCCCGGATCATCCAGGGGCCCCTTGTCGGCATATATGTGGTTTCAGAACAGTTCAGGGTTTCAATTAAAGCTTACAATCCAATTTCAAGGCAGGGGCCCTATTACTGTGCAGGGGCCTCAGATAAGTTTAGGGTCTTCTGTGCATCACAGGGGATCCAGATTAGCACAAGGGACAATATTAACTTTACAGTCCCAGCCCAGCTCAGGGGCCCCCCAGGTCGGTGGATATAAGGCCTGGCCAACTCACAGGGCCCTGTTCAAGGTCACGGCTCCTAGCTCAGTTTAGGCATCCTAGAACAGTTCATGCTGCCCAAACCACCTCAGGGGCGCTCAGTTCAGCTCAAGGGGCCCAGATTAACTCACATGGCATCAGAGACCAGTTCAGGGGCCCCCAGAAGTTCAGGGGACCTTAAAATACTCATAGGACCTCAACTTAGTTTAGGGGTACAGGTAAGTTTAACGGAGTTCCGGGGCAAGCTATCGGGCCAGTTAGAGTTTCTTGCTTGATGTTACAGTTCTTGATATTCTTATCTCCGTTGCGGGGGCCCATCACTGAAAAGTGGGGGGCCAGTGGCCCCCTGGCCCCCCGGTTCCTACGCCTATGGGAGGGAGGTATTATTCCTTTACCTTTCTGGTCGTAGCCTCGACATTTTTGATCGTTGCCTGTCGTGGTTGGAGTTGCAGATTTATTCGTACCAAAAAGTGTACCTACCGGATATTCTCTGACACCGATGTCAGCGGCTCCAGTCGGTGCCACCAGATCTTTCCCTCTCAGCAGTGGCGGAGCCAGGAAGGGAGCAGGGATGAGAGAACTGTTGCATGAGCAGTGACGTATACAGGAAGAGTGCAGAATTTACCATTGCACCAATTGTGGAGCCAGGAAGAAGGGCAGTGAGGAGAGTGACCGACTGATGTTTCACCAACGGCGTAACAAGGACAGGGGGTAGACCTGACCTTTGCACCAATGGCAGAGCCAGGAATATGGGACAGGGTGAATTTGACGGGCTGTGCCCTTGTTCCACATTTTTAATTAATTCTAGTAAGCAATTAAACAGCTTCGGGGGTGTTGACATTAATATTGGTCAGTCAGAATGCCACAGACCTTGTCAGCGGTGGTATTGCAACGGACAGCCGTAATCGACAAGGCTGCCATTCCAGCAGAGGCGGAGACAGGAGGGGACCTCGATTATTTTAATGGACAGTTGGTGTTTGGTCCACCTTGTTGGAATTTAAGCCGACATAGGTAATGAATAAGATGTATGTATCTTCGGCGTGAAATTCTTAAATTAAGCTAGAGCGCTGAATCAAACATAATCGTGTATGTCTCGTCACTGGCTTTCATTTGATATACGGCAAGGTCAATTAATAGAAATAGAAAAGCTCTCGTGAGTACGTCCTTGAAATAGAAAGCTCTCGTGAGTACCTTGTCCTTTCGGCTTACTTACCTACCTAACTATCCTTGAATATTGCTTTACACCTTCATATAGGCACTGCCGCATAACCGTTTGCACAATCCACCGACAATTTCTTTTTTCTAATGTTTATAATATCATTTAAACATTAATTTCCTTTATCGACTTGAGCTTGCCCTCCTCTCCAGCCGACCTACTGGATCCGTACCCTGTCCACTATCAGGTAAAAGGCATGGGCGAAGTCCTTATCTCTAAGCCAATCGTGCATAGGCTCTCATAATGTTCAAGCGCCGACACTGGTATGAAGCCTCTCTGACGAGTTATGACCAAAAAGGTGTTGGAATACTACACCCGGAGCTATTCTTTCCCAGTGCAGCAAACACGCACGACTTGCTGGCTATTGGTCTTCCAGCAGACTGTTCCGGTTACAAATACAAATCCCAGACATATTGGAGCAAATTATTATTTTTTATCAAATGACCCCCAGTGCCTTACGTTACATACATACAAGAATGCGTGCTCAGTTACCATAAACAGCATGCAGGGGCGTAGCCAGAGGGGGAGGCGGCAGGGATAGCCACCCCCTTTGAAGGCCCGAAGGGCCCCCTGAGGACTCGCCCGCACTATGCTCTGTGGCCAAATTTGAAGTTTCATACCAGACAGGGCCCCTCTTAAGCCATCTTCAGCACTCTATTCTGTAACAAGCAGGGCCCTTCTTACCCATCAGGGCCCTCTTGGCTCTGTCGCAGGGGCCCTTTTTCGGGACGCTGCCCCCCTGAGCGAAATCCTGGCTACGCCCCTGACAGCAGGTAATATACACCCGGCCTGGAAATACATTCTGTGACCAAGAATTGGAGATTGGACTGCATGCGTCAAGGTTTCGATTATAAACTGATTTTGTCATCACTCTCTTAGGATATAATAAGAGGTCCACATGGCCAAAACACTTCATTCTGAAACAAAATACTATGGCGTTGATTTAGATTGACGATGTTCCTCTGAGAATTTTTGAGTTTACAGCTGTGCAAAGCATATTCCGTATTCGTGTTCGGCTGCGCTAGACAGTACTGATACGAGCAGTGTACTGCCCACAAGAAGAAAAAACGTGGACGCCGCGACAAACTCAAACCGAACTCGGAGATTAGGTCAGGAAAGTCTAGCTTTCCATGATACGGATTAAACAAACAGTAGGTCATGCTGACTTTAACCTTCACACTTTGACAGATGAGCTCTCCATAGGCGGGTCCAGGATTTCCGATTGGGGGTGTCGTCCGGGCCAGGGGGCGTCAATTTTGGCCGGCAAAACATCAGGTGGGCGCAAAATCATATCTGTGGGCGCCGATTCTCGCATCCTGGGGGAAGGGTGGGAAGCGACATTTCAGGGGAGCGCCATCGACATATCAGGGTCTGCAAACTCTGCATAAGAAGGCAGAGCATCCTCCTGGCCTTTGCCTCCTTGTAATCTCCGTGAGATGCGAAGGTCAGGCTGGCGTCGAGTATGACACCAAAGGTTCCTTACCTTCATTCACCGTTCTAGCGGTGTACCATCCAGCAGGTACGTGATATGGATCAGCGATTTGCGCAACATAAATGAGATGACAGGACATGTTTCAGGACTAAATTGCAGATTTTGGACCATGCCACTAAATTATTAATGTCTGCCAGAAAGGCGTCACTATTTTTTTTTCGAATGAAATTCGATGGCACAGTTGAAAGGAAAGCGCCGATTCGCCAGTCTTATCTCACTATCAATACATAAATTTATTGTTACAGTGGTGTCACACTGCTTTGTATTCTCTCTAGTTATGCTACTTCCTTAACCCGCGCCCCACTGGGGGTCCGGCGCCACATTCGTCCCACGGGGGCATCAACGGCCTCCGCCTCTAACTCCGAAAATATGGGGGTTAGCGCAAATCTGCAAACTGCATTAGAAAGATCGCATAAATTTAGTAAAAAAAATGATTTGCATGTTTAAGCGTTCAGATCAATGGTGTGACCTCCAGAGGCCGAGTTAGGTCACGATAGGCTATTTTTTCTCAAATATGCAATGCTTAAGAAAACTGGGCATAACTTATGCCATTAGAGCTATTCAGATTTGGTAAACTACACTGGATAGGGAAATATTAGACCTTTCCGCTATGTGGAACGTAATGACCTCCCGCCAGTGGTTTGACCTCCAGAGGTCACCTCGGGACCTCATATGACCTGAGGTCACCATAGGTCTGAAAGTGACTTTGCCGTATATCAAATAAAAGCCCGTGATGGGACATACACGATGGTGTTTGATTCAGCGCTCTAGCTTAACTAAGTCAAAAGGTATTGCCAAAATACTGTTTTTAAACCCTGGTGACCTTGGATGACCTTTGCAAAGATAAAGGGCAAATGTGATCCCTGGGATCCATGAAAGGGGTGTCCAGAAACGCTTTTCTGAGCAAGCCAAGCATTCGCAATCGTTTTTGTGGCTTCTAGATCATAACAGCTTTTCCCCATGCTTTTTCAATGGGAGAGGTCACCTCGTGATCTGACCTCAGGTCACGAAATCGAGCAATCCCAGGTATACACCTTAAAGTACCTGGAGGGGTCATGAATTGTGGGAAGTTTCAAATCAATCGACTGAGAAACGTAGCTCTTATAGAGCTCAAAATTTGAAGTGAGGTGACCTTGGTTGACCTCGCTTGGTGACCTGGCCTTGGGTGACCCGGGGTAAAATATTTCAGGGATGGTGGGAAAATGATGGAAGTAGAGATAGAGCCCTCAACCGTGGTCCTACCTCTCGTTTTTCTGCTATCCCGAAAAAACTTTAAGGGGGCCATCGATGCCCCTCAGTGGGGCGAGGGTTAGCAGCACTCAGGGGTGGAAAAACCCACCAACTCACCAACTAGGGATAGCGACAGACCCAGAACATTGAAACCATCAAGTGCGACAGGAAATCTATACAATACCAGAACAGTTCCGACTGGCTAAATAACATAGTTTCCAGGGAAGTTTCAAAGAAAAGAGCTCACCCTGACAGGGTAATCACCGCGATGAACTAGAATAGATAACGCAAATTAGCTGCTTCTATTGAATTCAGGGGTGTTATGGAAACCATTTGATAAAAAATATGTCTTAGCAAGTTTTTCCTAACGCTAATTATGCCACATTGGTCTGTCATTAACTTCCCCGTTCGTGCTTATATAATTTCAACGTCTACGACTAGCCTGGAAATATCACAGATAATGTTTGTGGCTAGAACGCATGTGAATGAACACCAATTGCACATTAGTAGTTCCATCCCTCCCCTACCTGTTAACTTACCACAATGCAGCGGTGGACCGAAAATTGGCGCCAACCGTGAGGATGGATTTTGCGCCCACCTGATATGTTTTTCCGGTCAAACGTGGCGTTCCCCTGGTCCGGGTGGCGCCTCCCCGAAAGTTGCCCCCCCGATCAGCAATCCTAGATCCGCCTATGAATTTGACCCCATTTTCCTTATCTTTCTGCCTTTGAAACAGCACCATATATTAAAGAATCCTCACGCTCATAGTTCTCAGGGTGAACTGGGTTATCGCTGGCGTTCCATGCCAGCCTCGACGAGACCGCTCGGAGACGGTAAGTGGTACGAAACGTGAGATATGTCCTGGGGCGAACAACAATGTTTATTGGAGGGCAGTTAGCATTACGGCTGGTGATCCACTGGCACAGCTGCAGCGATTTACGTTTTCTTCGCCTGTGTCTCTTCTGAGGATTTCCCAGTGAGATGCTGGGAGTTTGTGGGCCCCGATTATTATTATAAATACATGGTTTGTCGAACGCAAGTCATATAACTTTGATTCACTGATATTTCAAATATTTTTGTTACTTTAAAATAATCATACAGGCTTCCGCGCTGTCTTCCGCGCTGTTGAGAAGACGCGGAAAGTTAGCGCGTAAGACGGCGAGTTACGACACTACTTCCGCCACAACTTAGCTGCGCGCCGATGGATCCCTCCAAAAGCCACTGCGTGCTAACTTACGCCCCCGCGCAGCTGCGCGCTGTCTACCGCGCGTCCGGATCCCCCAGCCCTAGAGCATCAAATGACGGGTGACTGGTGGGCACTGGGCCGTTCATGGCCGTTCATTGGTGAACAAAGCATGGGGGACTGGTGGGAAAAATTCCCACCACTTTGTAGCTTGAAATATGCCCTGGTAAAAGTAAATTACTTTTCACTACGAGGAGTCATGAAAAACGCAGCTTTGCGTCCTCCCTCGTCAAAAGGGTTAGTTTCGATTAATTTTTCCCAAACCTATGTTGCTTTCCTTGAACATGCTTAGGAAAGGCTTTGTCCTGTATTACACTCGTAAAACTGTAGCTTTCTGTTTTATTCACCGTCTATGTTTCCAAAAAGTTTTTTTCTGGCAAAATTCGTGACAAACGTGGTCACAATGTGGTTCGTGGTCCGTAAGCCACTATGAATTAACACTTTTCAAGCTTGCGGTAAACTGCATTGCTGATATTTTTAAGATATTAACATGAATAAATAGTCGTCTAATAGAAAATGCTGAGGTCTTCGATAATTGCAGATATTGACAACATCTAAGGTATTTTGTACTTAATGACGAACAGGTAAGCCTATTGAGGTTTGACTTTTTATAATTTGGTGAAAAAGACATTATAGCAATGTTGAAGAGCATCAGGAAAAGTATTTATTCTAAATTGTGATATGAACAGGCATGGAAAAATAATTTTATATGAGTGATTTTCATGTTAAAAATGGTAAATTTTGACTCTTAGTGGACGTAGTATGTATGGAGAGTCCTCTCCCCACCATCCCTAGGTCTATATTTCCAGCCTCGCAATAGGAATAGGTACTGCTCTGTATTACCATTTATAATTTTACAACCATATACCTCTTGAGTTTTCTACTTCACTACGAAATATGGATTAATATGTGTGGTAGAATTTCTTCCATGAAATTCATCCAGTGACAGCACACCATAGGTGTAGGAACAAGTGGCCCAGTTATGCTATGCCCAGGTAGGCTATGCCACTCTCCCAATGCTTAAGTTTTAACCATAGACCCCATTGCGTTGACAGTAAAACGGCTTCAAAACACGCATTGCCTCCCCCTCCCCCCACCCCAAGTGTTCTGGACGTTTCTACATCCATGGAGCTCACTTTCCAGGGTTATCACTTAATCACTATCAACTCTTTGTTACTGATGAAGCCCAGCCACGTAGCCACCCGGTACGTAAAGGAGCGCCAGCAAATTCAGGATCCAGTGGGATGGGGAAGAAGACAATTGGGCCGAGATTCTGTTAAACAGGGGAGGACACCACGACACAATTTGCTCCATGGAAAATGCTGGTGAGCGGAGACGTGCAAAACTTAGCAGAAGACAGCCAAAAATGTTGTCTTCCGATTTTGCAAGATTGTACTAGTTTCTAATATATTGTTTTTAGAGTGAGAACCGTTTGGGTTTCAGTTGTACGTTTTCAGCATTTGGAGAGGGTCCATGGTCCTTTTGGCTCCTTGGATCCGGCAGTGCTGAAGTAGATCTATACAACCCAAGGTTGGGGGGGGCTCTGCTATGTTCCGCTGTTTGACACGTACCTCGCTGAGTGGGGACACATTTCGTTCACACCCCGCCTGCTGCTGCTGCTGCTGCTGCTGCTGCTTCTGCTGCTTCTGCTGCTTCTGCTGCCGCTGCTTCTGCTGCTGCTGCTGCTGCTACTGCTGCTGCTGCTGCCGCTGCTGCTGCTGCTGCTGCTGCTGCTGCTGCTTCTGCTGTTCAAGTCGTTTCGCTCTATCTTTACATGTTCAGATTTAATGACCAAAAACTTAATTTACATTTTATCCCTTTTACGGCATGTTTTGACCTCTCGTGACCTTAAATGTTACCTGACAAAAAAATGGTTTAAATATTTTCGATGGAAAAGTGGATGGGCTACCCAACGCCCTTTGCCGTTTTTCGCTACCTACCGTGGTTCTCGAGATCTTAGGGGGTACCCCCTCGTCAAAGCGAAGGTGGCTCAGACCCCGTCAATGCGCGTGTTAAGTCAGGCGGTGGACCCACGCCGGATCCGATGGATGATAACAGGGAGCAATTTCCCCGTTGTGCCCATTCCCCTCCCCTGAATCCGCCAGTGAGCAGGACTTGGCCATGTTTGAGAAAAATGTACCTAATACCGGTTCGATTCGTGAATAAATTTTAAACTGAATTGCGATGCACTCGCCGAGCCAGGCTTCTTGGGGCCTGCCCGGCTCATCTCTTCCCTAGTGTTCTGACTAATCCAATAACACCTTAGTACAAAGAGACAAAAGTATGTTGCGTGAAGCCCGTGTCCTGCCCAGATAAATTGACTTAAGGTAGGCTTAACATAAGAACGCATTCGGAGTAAGCCAAATCATATTGTTTTCACATCACATTTATGCCTCATTTATTTGGAAATCCGACTTATGAATTGTCATTTACGGTTAAGGCTTTTCCCTTTATCCGATCCGAGCAATTTATAATCACCTCACCTCCCAGCGCGGGGCCGTGTCTTCCCCTCATCCCCTCCCTCACAGTCGGCCAGGAAATCCGACACCGTACAGCTGTCAGCAAGCTGTAACCTATGACGCGAGTTTACTACGGCCAGAAAAGCACCGTATTCTACGGGAATTTTAGCCTTAGCGTCCATTTACTACGGTCGCCAGCGACATTCACCTCCGCCTCGGATTGCCCTAGATGCTACGCGCTAACCTCCGCCGACGCGGAGCTCCGCGCGATCGCTCTCTCCCGAACATCCTCCAAATCGCTGACGCGCAAACTTCCGCCCAAATCAGCGTGGACGTAGGGAGAGCGTGGGCGGAAGCTACGCGCAACTGGATCCCGCCCAGCTAGGAGTGCATTTTCGTTGGGAACTCGTGCCCTTTTCAGCCGAATGCCCACCATTCTCAATTCCTTAAAAATATATCCAGTCTTTTACAGAAAAATATATATTTAAGCCCGTGGAGATGGAATAAGTTTCAAGGGAACAACCTTAATATAGGTACACACCTATATTTTTAAAAGAATATTTGTAGCAACAAATGTTGCAAACGGTCCCTTATGGATTGACGTTTCAATTCGTTCGACGTACCTCGAAATTGTTTAAATTCAGATTTATAATAAGAAGGAATCCGAGGAATGTTGATTTTCTATATATTCTGAGATTGGAGATAAACATGTTGTCATTGTCAATAATATTCATATTTCTCTTTTTGTTTACAATTGTCTTCGCTCTAAACTTGACAAAGAATTGTGTCCGAAATGTTGTTTATTATCTTGGCCCATTTTCTTGAAAATATAGAATGAATGTAAATCCATTATTTTTAGAATTATTTATTTTCTATTTAGCAGCTGTAACCCCGCCGGGCAGTCAACCTTCCACAGCGTAGGGACAGACGGCAGCCGCAAAACGACACCGCTTCAAGTTGGCACTTATGAAGGCGACCACTTTTACAATGGGATGACAGCAGCTTATTTTATCGTCAGGGTGCGACGGTAAGGTTTGAAGCGGCTGTTAATGGTCTTTGGGATCAACACTGTATGGCCAAAATGATGTAGGGAAAGTAGAATGATTCTCTTTCAGCAAATTTAGTGGGCATTATGTGGTCTTTGGATATGAACGGTACAAGTAAAGCTGAAATCAAATAGGACAAAAATATTTTTAATGACCACTTGTTGGCTGCTTCAATTCCTAGTGGAATTCGTTGATTGGGGTAATTTGCTATGAATGTCTCTTCTATGCCCGAGCGGGCAATGGAAGAGTCACTTAGGAAAGTTTCACGATGCACCAATTGCCAAGGTTATACGGCAAGGAGTCTCTTAGATCAGTCTGTTAGGTGCTGAGCGGCAGAGTGAGGGGTGCCGGGTTCAAGTCCCAGGCGGTTCAACTTTTTCGCTTTTCTTCGGCGTTGCCTAGCAGTATCTCCGGGACTGCGTTTGCAACATATGTACCATGATTCGTGGGCGGACGAAGTTTACTACGACACGTTGATTTTGTTTGTCAAAAACGATTGCCCAGTTTTGGTACCACTTAGTCCACCGTTCTTCACATAGTGAATGGGTTTCGTAGAACACTTGAACTGTTCTCCTTCTCCATAGTTATGCGAATGTGGTACCTGACCAACATATATATATATATATATATATATATGGCTTTATACCTTTTAGGAATGCCTGGGAACCCAAAATAAAAGATCAAGCCAGTGTAAACCCATCTTTTAGATTTTATTGTTCTCATTTTCAGACTTACTTGTTAGTATAATTGGCTGTTATTGTTATCGTCTAGGTGGAAAAAAACTGACAAAGCTCAGACATACTGTGCTGTCACCATGCGTGATCGTACGTAGTCTCCTGCGGCAAAAATCGGACACAGCTTCTAGATGATTGAGCTACATTCGATCGGACCATTTCATGTCGAAGTCACAGAGATGACACTCTCGCTCCCGCAGCACCCTTCTCCCAGTCAGCCAGAAGTCTGCGGCGTGCGACGTCCTCTGGGACTGATCAGTGCGGGCGTGCTCCTCCACCTCACACCTCTGGCTCCAGTTCCACCATCCGCGGCACGTCGAACTCGTCCAGCTCGTCCTCTGACGGTCCAGGAAGTGGTTGAGCTCCACCACCCGGTCTCTGTTCCGCTTCTCCTCCTCCCTGCGGCAGAAGAGAGCCGGTGGTCACCGGTGCCGCGGGCGGTAATGACCAGCTGCAGCATGGAATGCACCAGTGCTCACGTTTGGTTCTCAAAAAGTCCTATTTTAACAACGCTTTTCCAGTGCTGGAATTTAGCCGAGCCCTTAACTTCTTTAACATCTGAATACATATCATCATCATTGTTGGAAGTACGTTCATCAATTGCTCAAGCCATGTGACATCTATGAAACGGGCGAACTGACTTGTCCATGATATATAAAAGTTGATGTTCCATGTGCGCCAGGTCCAATTCTGCTTATATCGAAACTGGTTATGAAGCCTGGAAATGTGAGATTCTTCTATTCTATGTCACATGTACTATCATATTTGTGTGCGTTATTGAAAGATAGGAACCGGTCACAGCAGTGGCGACGGCATTTTTGTCTGCCTTCCTCAGCCACAGAAAGGATCGAGATAGTGCTAAACTCTCTGTTAGCAGACTAGGTAATTTTACGACGGGAAAGCGCTCGGTTCTTGGACATACTTTTTTGTCGAGATGAGACAGATTGCATCAAAGTCAAAGCATTGCATGAGTTTCCGCTGATTGCATTACATTGTCATACGGTGTCTCCGTTAAAGGCTTAAACACTAAAGCACATCGGATGCAGCGATCGTATTGTCAAGTAGGAACATAACTGAAAATAGTTTGCTGTAGAAAACTATAGCAGGGCATGCTGAATTCTTCTAGTGTGTGATGGTACTCTTAAATAAATAATAATCTAACATGACCCTACATTGCAGGAACTATCACGGAGGTGTGTAGCGATATTTTGCTCTTATATGCTACTGCCATACTATTGTTTCATTACAATATCTCATGTTTAAAATTTTCGTGTTCTACCCAACTTGCTGTACTTTCTCAAGAGGCCTGCGGAGTCCGGCCTGTTCGTGCGGGCTCCTCTCACTGCTAATGATTTTCTGGCATTTTCGCCGAGAAGCGAAATGCTGGTGGATGCAATCGGCACACTGAAAAAGGAGATTGCAGCGACACGATTGGTGCCTCTCCGAAGGTGTATCTGTTCCTGTTTTGGTTTTGACTATGCGATGTTTTAATTGTGACCATGTATTATATGTATTTTAGGTTTATTCTTATTCTGACTTCGCCTGTATTTAGACTACACTCAATAATACCTGTTAGCGATTAATACAAGAAACAAGATACAAGGCTAGCGCCCGGCACACATTCTCACGTGGACATGTTGTTGATGGTGTCGGCCAGCCAGCCTTTGAGCCTTGAGGTGAGACTGTCCTCCCTGGCGTCGATGGCCTGCATGTGGGCGTCGTGAGACCCAGTGACCACCGACATCACCGCCTCCTTGTCGGTGAACATCTGCAGCAGAGAAGGGTCACCGGGTGACAGCGCGCAGTCACCCGCCGCGCAGACAGCCGGTAACTGCCCACTGGGACAGCCGGTAACTGCCCAGCTGGGACAGTCGGTAACTGTCCAGCTGGGACAGCTGGTAACTGCCCAGCTGGGACGGCCGGTAACTGCCCAGCTGGGACGGCCGCCGCTCTGGGTATGATGTGGGCGTGACTAATATCCGTCAGTTAGATGGTTTATATAAATCCAGTTGAATGACTTTCTGAAGTTCATATGTTTTATAACGGGTTAAAGGCTGTTGTTTTGAAGATAAATCATAAGAGGCATGCATTGAGGTTTCACATTAAAGGGAGTAAGGCACATTCGTATCGTGATTTTTTCTGAGATAGCCATGTGATAGAGACTTCCGAGCAACCACTTGATCCATGTGTCAGGTATGCCAAAACTTACTGGTTGCCGAGAAAAAGTTCCAAATTCACTCCTTGTCGACCCCTCTCCTCGGCTGATTACGTGGCTTGAGGTGACCATTAGTGCCAATGGAAACGTGACGTAATGCTTCCCTCCTTTGACCACAGAAGCCCTAACCCTTCTGAATCTCCGTGCTAAATGTAACACGCACTGGTCATTTTGAATGCGTGAAACCTGCTGTCATGACTATTTTAAAACGAGAAAAATTGTTTAAAAGTGCATTGACGGCAGGAGGGGCGGGTGCCCGCCCTCCATTGGGTTTTTCGCAGATGGCCTAAAATCGGCGGCGTGAGAGCCGCTATACGTGGTAAATTTGTTCTCTCCTCATTTTCTATGTAACTTTTTAACTCCACGTAACTTGGGCAGTCATGTGTGCCCAAAACCCCAAATGACAAACAAACACGCTTCCTTTCTATTCTCATTCATTTGCGGTGTAAATGTACAGGAATTGTTGGTGTGAAGCATTACCACATCACGAAGTCACACCAAACCGATGCGCACGTTTTTACATCTAGTAACGGGAAATTAAATAATACAAAGATTTAGGCTTTTGGCTATTTTCCAGCTGATTTCAGGCCACATTGATAAGTATTAATGAAAAATGTCCCCAAAACCAATTCAGTCTTAAATTGCACCAAGATGACATGTCTGCTGCAATATGAACTCTGAGGTGTATGCATACCACGCTGGCTGATATGTAAAAGGCTGGCCTAACTTTGTGTGAACAATTTAGACGCTACACCAAAACAGTAACAAACTCCAGCATAATGTTCTAGTGTGAGTTTTGCACATTTTTACAATGGTTAGGAGGGTTGGTGGAAGCTCGAACGTGCGTACCTGAGTCGTCTCCTCTGGCATCTCTATGTCCTCGTCGTTTCGGATGACCTTCTCGAGCACGTGCAGAGCAAGCTCCGTTACCTGCCGAGTGAGGTCCATTGTTACGATACCTTTGCTAAACTCGTGCCGATATTTTGATGAAATTGCAGCGGCTTCTATGCTGAGGACTCATAATGCTTTTAGGTTTTGCAAACAATTTTTTTCTACCAGCACGCACAGTACAAATGCGTACTTACATTTTGATCAATACCTTTGACGAATATATTTCACAGATCTGTAAACGCACGTGTAAATGCAAGCTTTGCAAAGTGGCAAGCGCCCACTCACGCATATACGCCTGCTCATAGGCAGTTGCACCGAAGGTGCGCCCATTTAAGATTTTTTACTTCTCACTAGCTCGCCTTCTCTCTGCACGATCCACTGACTCAATGCTCCTTCCTCAGACGTTTCAAGTTTCCTTACTTACCTGTGTGTCATACATGATGCTCAGACAAGAGTTAAAAACAATTAGGGTATTCGTTTCAGTCAGGCCCATCGGCAAACCCAAGTTGATCCCAGATATACCGGTCTGAATTTTTAAAAACGTAACATCTGCTGTGGGGTAAGAATCTATCGTGTGTAGGAATTGGTATCGAAAGCTGGGGAAGAGAGACACGTCCCCCAACTCACAAGTCACGGGTGACGTCCTATAAAATTTGGGTACTTGCACCAGGTTTTCCGCATTTTCTCCCTATTACCTGCGGGAAACTACGCAAATGTGGTAGTGAAGTACATGGCCGGTAACGTTTTCAGAGACACTCGATATGCCAACATTCATCTCCCGCTGTCCCGTGGCAACGTCCCTGTGTGTGTACATATACATAAGTGACGAGCAATTATCTACATGCAAAGAGCGGACCAAAACACAATTTCTCTCAGGTGCTCGGCCCACTCCGTGCTGGGCGGGCACAGCGCCTCCACCTGTTCCGTATAAAGTGGCCTCCATGTCTCGCAGGGAGGCGAAGAGAGCGGCCGTCGCCTCCAGCATGCTGGACACCATGTCGGTGAGGTTGCGGCCGAACTCGCCGGGATCACCTCCTGACCACGCGCACACGCCAGTCAGAGAACACAAACACGGCTGCGCGCCTCGAGCCTGACCTAAGCCCAGCGCCTGCTGAGGAATCTTGAAGAAGGAATGTGGCTGAAATCATAAGGCGCAGCCTTTTCCCTACACGCGTCCTCCGGGAATAGTGTTAGTCAAGCTATGCGCCTCTCAAACTCCATATAAAAGTTGAAGGGCATAATATTATTGGCTCGACTCCCTTATGAATAGTTCGGAGCATCAGCAGAATGTTGGACCCTGGTATACTCGTCGACATAGGGAGGAGGGGAGGCTGAGGGGACTGCCCTTACTTCTTGTCCAAACAATTCCCCATTGTGGCCCAACTGACAGTTGTTACCTTTTGTAACCAGCTGGCGAGGAGGGAAAAATGAGCTAAAATCCGCTATGGTTGATGATGTTTGATGTTCACCAGAGGTTAAGTGTCTTGTCAGCAGCAGGTTAAGGCTTCACTGCCACCTCACCTTTTCCGGTGGCATGACACAAATGATCTCTCGGTTTCGGCCACTGCCACCGGCGAGGCTGACCCCACTCCGCAATTCCCGCCCATCTTTACTCCACCAACCCCACCCACCTTCCCTACACTGTCACTGTTCAGCCTGACCCACAATCCACCAACCCACCCACCTTCCACTCCACTGTCACTGTTCAGCCTGACCCACACTCCTCTGCCCCCCACCCACCTTCACTCCACAGTCCACTGTACAGCCTGATCCACACTCCACCAACCCCACCCACCTTCACTCCACAGTCACTGTTCGCCTGATCCACACTCCACCAACCCCACCCACCTTCACTCCACTGTCACTGTTCAGCCTGATCCACACCCACCAACCCCACCCACCTTCACTCCCACAGTCACTGTTCGCCTGGACCCACGCTCCACCAAACCCCGCCCACCTTCCTCCACTGTCACTGTTCAGTCTGACCCACACTCCACCAGCCCCCCCACCTTCACTCCACTGTCACTGTTCAGCCTGACCCACGCTCACCAACCCCGCCCACCTTCACCCACTGTCACTGTTCAGCCTGATCCACACTCCACCAACCCCACCCACCTTCACTCCACAGTCACTGTTCGCCTGACCCACGCTCCACCAACCCCGCCCACCTTCACTCCACTGTCACTGTTCAGCCTGATCCACACTCCAACAACCCCGCCCACCTTCACTCCACTGCAACTGTCCAGTCAAGCCTTCCACACTCCACCGCCCCCGGCGACGCTAGGACCGCTGCTCCTCCGCCCCCGGCGACGCTGACCTCCGGGAAACCATCGTTGAGCTGGACCTCGTCGCCCATGAGCTTGGTCCATGTCTCAGAGCAAGCGATGCCGTAGACCCTGGATGGCAGCGTCGATGGAGGCCTCGGTCTGGTCGTTGACTCCGCCTCCTCGGCGTAGTCGATGGCGATTGGCTATGTCGGCCAGCATTCCTCCTTGTCGTCAGGAAGTCATGCATCAGCCTGAGAGTGTAAACACATCCTGCTAAGGTGCTCAGATGTTAATGGGGCCAGGCACCACAACAAAAGTCACTGACTGGGCCATTATCTCTGAGTAATATGCCAAGTCGACTTCATTACAATGCAAGGGTCTACATTGAGCTTTGAGCTTTGACGAAAATCTGGAGGAGATGAACCGATGAGTGCATAGGTTTCTGTAGGAAATACGGTTGATATTTTGTAAAAGATTTTCTTAGAAAAATAATGAGCTCAATGTTTTTATCAAGACTGTAAAAAGTAAATACACCTTTTTCCCATTTCATACGGAAGGTTTGAAGTGAAACAATGTTAGATGCCTAAGATGTTTTCTCGGATGGGGCATGAAGACAAAGCCTGTCACGATGTGGGCCGAGCTGGAATGAAGGCAATGGGCACCCAGGACCGACACTGGCTGTATGTACCAACGGCGGTACCGGCACTGACTGTACAAACGGCGGAACTGATTGCGGGACCGGCATTAACTGTACAAACGGCAGGACCGGCACTGACTGTACAAACGGCCCGGGACCAGCACTGACTGTACAAGCGGCGGGACCGGCACTGACTGTACAAACGGCGGGACCGGCACTGACTGTACAAACGGCGGTACTGGCCTCGGGACCGGTACTGACTGTACAAAACGGCGGGAATGGCTGCGGGACCGGCATTGACTGGCGCAAACGGCGGGACCGGCGCTGACTGTACAAACGGCGGGACCGGCATTGACTGTACAAAACGGCGGGACCGGCACTGACTGTACAAACGGCGGGACCGGCATTATGACTTTGTACAAACGGCGGGACCAGCACTGACTGTACAAACGGCAGGACCGGCACTGACTGTACAAACGGCGGGACCAGCACTGACTGTACAAACGGCGGGACCGGCACTGACTGTACAAACGGCGGGACCGGCACTGACTGTACAAACGGCGGTACTGGCCTCGGGACCGGCTTTGTGCCTGGGCTCGCAGCGGGACCGGCACTGACTGTACAAACGGTGGGACCGGCACTGACTGTACAAACGGCGGGACTGGCCGAGGGACCCGGCACTGACTGGCGCCGCAAACGGCGGTACTGGCCTCGGGACCGGCATGACTGTACAAGCGGCGAGACCGGCACTGACTGTACAAACGGCAGGACCGGCACTGACTGTACAAACGGCGGGACCGGCACTGACTGTACAAATGGTGGGACCGGCACTGGCTATTACAAACGGCGGTACTGGCCTCGGGACCGGTACTGACTGTAGATGGGACCGGCACTCACTGCACGGCGATGTCCTGGTCGGCGTTTCGCGCTTTGGTGAGACAACGCACCAGCTGAAAACGATCTCCTCGGACCGCTGCTTCTCCTTCTCGATGCCAATGTTGAAAATCTGCTTTTTTGCGGGAACCATCTGCTGTTTCAGCCTGCGTAAACGTTGAATCAAGGATTTATCATGTTGTGAATTTGTCATTTCTGAGTCTCCAAGACACGCATCAGTGTGTCGCTTCCTGCTGGAAGCTCCTGACTACTCTCCCAGCAGCGCAAGTGCACAAATGTCACTGAGATGCATACACCCTTCAGCTCGTCTGCCCCGGGCATGTAGCTCAGGTGTTCGCCATCGTGGTCGTCCTCGAACAGAGCATCCAAACGGCTGCCCCTCGTTCAGACCTGTTGATATACTGGCTGTGAATGCCCGGCAGTGACCGAGGATGTTACTGAAGTGACATCACACTTACGTCAGCATAGACAAGTAACGTGAGAGAGTAGATTAAAATGTTAAGAGGGCAAAATGAGAAAGGAGATGAGGCATAACAGGAGAAGATGAAAACAGAACCGCTGAGCTGACCTTCCACAAACGCCTCCCTGAACCATTGCTGCTGCTCGTCCCCCGTCATGCTTGGTCAGCTTCAGCTCTTGGTCCCGCCGCTCCGAAGCTCCATCTCTCAACCACGTAGCTGCTCAAAGCACGTATGTACTCACGGGATATGTAACAGAGGAACAACTGCAGGCACGTCAGCACATACGGGGATGTCACAGGGAACATAATTGCAGGCACGTCAGAACACAAGGCAGATGTCACAGAGAAATATAGCTGCAGGCATGTTAGCGCATAAGGCAGATGTCAAGAGAAATATAGCTGCAGGCATGTTAGCGCATAAGGCAGATTGTCCTCCCCCCTATAGCTGCAGGCATGTTGGCGCACAAGGCAGACGTCACAGAGACATGAGCTGCAGGCATTTCAGCACTCAAGGAGATGTTGCAGAGAAGATGTGGGCACGTGGAAGCGTTTCAAAACTACTTGGCTTACCCCGACTTCCAAAGAATTCGTTGAATCACAAGCCGGGACGTGAACTTATAGCTCTGCGGGTGCCCGGGCGCCCGGGCCAAAAGCCGATTAATATTAAAATATCATTTTACATTGAATTGTTTTTCATTTTCAGGAGATTAAATTAGCTTTACCTATTTAAATGACCTGTGTTAGAGCAAAAACAACTATATTAGTATCAGACCACACTCTTTTTATTTGGAGTTTATTGAAAGTTAGTCGTAAATTCGAATTTAATGATTTTGGGAAACTCACCGAAGTAGTGGATCTAGCCGGTTGGTTTGGGAGGGGCAAACCAAGGTAAAAAGCAAAGGAAAAAAACGCCACGCAATGAAAAATTGTGCAACAATAATATGACTTGACAGTACAAATTCCGGATATTTAAGGCGAAGAGCAAAAAAAACGTCACGGGTGAAAATGAATTTTTTATAATACATTTTCCTATCCAAGACCCAACATTTACTGAACATAACTGGTTCTGTTTGAAGTTAAGAGTTGAAGCGCCAAAATCTTGCTTATAAACTAAAAATGAGTCGGGACTTATAAGGAGGACGATAGCTTTGAGGCCTTGCTTTGCCCCAGCTTTTCCGTTGGGGAGGTTAAATGCCTGTTGCCCTCCTGGATCTGCCACTGAACCCACGCCCCTGGTCGCAGGGGTGCTTTTCCTGCGCTAAGCACATTTTGCCGGAAATGTTATGCTGTCTACGCCGGCTGTAAATACGAAGCTGACCAAAGGTCATTATAGGCATGCAACAGTGGCGGATCGAAGACTTCGTTTCGGGGCGTGGGAGCTAGGGTCTTGATACTCCTCCGCCATTACCTCGGAAGAGCCTCCATCTATGGATTTTCTATGGGTGATCTGAAATGTTTCTTTTGGGTGAGGTTTGAGCCCCTAGTTCCCCTTTTATCATTCACTGATATGCAATGAATTATGAAGCTGTGGAATTGTGAGGTCTCCAAACCAGCTATGATATTCCTGGCTAGGGAAGGTTGAATGATGCAAGTTTAGAAAAGTAACTCATTTTTCACAATTTTCCATTCAAAGTGGCATCACTTTATTCAATCTCACTCGACCCTACTTCCATTAAAACATAGCAAAACCACTATAGACCAATGACCCGTCATGCACCTGAAACGTGAGCTTTACAATCGCCAATACGAAGCGCCCCCACCTGTGCTTGTTCTGGCCTGCCTCGCGCCACTCGTCCCGGATAAGTCTGTAGTCGAGGAAGGTTAAGCTGCTGAGGAACACCGCTACATACTCGGTGTACTCGGGATCGCCCGACACGGGGTTTCCGG